>VTFQ01000024.1:3350887-3463387 GCA_036281575.1 Ancherythroculter nigrocauda
CAAGGAAGTTTTGAAACATGTACTTCCTTTTTTCATGAAGAATTGGGCGTGGGTTAAGAAGCGTAAGAAATTAGTCCTACACACAAGAGCGTTTAAGGACAAAAACCTGATAAATGTCTTGAAATGCAACATGTGAACAGTGTCTTGAGGTGTGCTAACAGTAGTATAAGCGGAATAATTGGCTCCGGTCTGTTGAAATAATCGTGACTGCATTACCACCTCGGGTGTACATTATTTTCTAATAATTCAACAGCCCATAATTAATTATTACTTACATATTAATAATCTTACTTTAAATAATATTACTAAATGCAAATATTTAATATTAACATACATTATTAATATTAGTACTTTAAAACACAAAATGCAGAGTATGTACATTTTTGCAAACGAAAATTTTAAAATTGAGTCACTTTTTTGACGTCCAGTTAGCTGCACTTTAACGTCTCAAGTGTGTGAGATTTCTGAGCAGACAGCATCTGAGAGCACATGCAGCATAATGGAGGTGTTCAGGCTTCAGTGAGCTCTGTGCTGATGCTGAGAGACTGAACACTGAACTCACTGAACTCTCACAAGACACCAGCCTGCTTTTCTTTCATCACACTGGGAGGATGCAAATCTTGATGTTCACTAATAGAGCCTGAAAGAGCTGTGCCAGCCAGACTATTCCTCTCTCAGCTCTACATAAAACTCCATTTTAGTGGGATTGCTAAGGCAAGCATCACTACTACTATGCTCATCATTGGTGCCAATGTTATTTTAGTATTATGTAGGCTTCTATTATATTATTTATTAATATTTTAAATAAGCTTTTTTTATATTTTCAGTTTTCATTTTCATCTAAATAATTCTGTCATTTGTATTTAGTTTTTGTTTTAATACAAATATACAAATATTTACTTCAATTGTAGTTTTAGTAATTTGAATGTACTTCATCTTATTTCAGTTAATTTCGGATTAATTGGATTAATTCATCAATTTTATATTCATACTTATTTCAGCTTTATTTCAACAATTTAATTTAATTTCACTTCACTTCATTCAAACAATATTACAATTACAGTTTAGTTACAATTACAGCTCTGGTTTATGCTACAGACATGGATGATGCCTTAAATACTGACGGATATTAAAGGGGTCCATGATTATGATTTCACATTTTTTTTTTTTTAAACTTTAGTTAGTGTGTAATGTTGCCGTTTGATCATAAACAACATCTGCAAAGTTAGGACACAAAGTTCAATGCAAAGGGAGATATTTTCTTTTACAGAAATCGCTTTTTAAGGACTACAAAAAAAGGCTGGTAGGGACTACAATGAGCTTCTTCCTGGATTAGTGACATTACAAACCCCAAAATTTACATAAATCCGCCCTCGTGAACACAAAACAAAGGGGGTGAGGCCATGTTGGGCTGCTTTAGAGAAGAGGAAGAGTTGTTGTAGTCGAGTGTTGTTGTCATGTCGTAATTTTACACACATGCTAGTGGATAAGTTGAATCAACTCCACAGCAACTACATAAATTTATCCACTAACCATTCAGAAACGTCCAGTTTCATTCTAAAAGTTGTAACTTCTTCCTGAGTCTCTCCATCAGTGTCGACTCCGGTTTGAACAATGTAAGGCTGAACACCGTTACTGACAATCCTCATTTTGGCTGCGTGAGATTCTCCAGCTTTGTTGTTGTTGAGCTGTTAAAGCTCCGCCCTCTTCTGGAAAGGGGCCGGGAGCAGCAGCTCATTTACATTTAAAGGGACACACACAAAAATGGCGTGTTTTTGCTCACACCCAAATTTGACAAGCTATAATAAATGATCTGTGGGGTATTTTGAACTGAAACTTCACAGACATTCTGGGGACACCAGAGACTTATATTACATCTTGTGAAAAGGGGCATAACAGGTCCCCTTTAAGAAGAGGCATGCTATACAGACTTTGCAATAACTTGCAGCTGGCACATGATAAAATTGTAAAAAATAAATAAATAAATAGCTGAATGTATGAAAATGCATGGAATATGATAACTGGACTCCACTCATTGAATTAGGTCATGTAGAATACTACTGTTGAATACAGTTTCTATTGTAAAATATTCATACACATTCAAATATTTAAGTATTTTGAGAGTGTAGGGAGACTGACTATTACATTCACGGTGCTTCATGGGAGTGGGTGGAGCTAACGAGATATTGTTTTCACCTCAAATTCCACGGTTAAACACTATTATTTTAAAACTAAGTTGAAATAATGCAAGCTGATGGCATAAATAGAAGCAAATACTATTGATTAACAACCTCATAACTCACAGTAAGGCTGCTTTGAAGGTTTATAAGTTATTGTTAAAAATCTATTTCCCCATGGAGAAAATAAAAGGAGTTTTCACTTCTGCAACCCGACTGTTGCACTCCATAACTTCAAATTTAACTTTTTTTCTTGCCCTCTTTTTCTCCTGGCTGGAACTCAGAGGAAAAAACTTGATTTGCTTCCCAGCCCCTAAAAACGACGAGGGCAGTTAATGAAACTAAATGAGATGTGCCTGAAACATAGCATAGAGTAAATGAAGCCCATCATAACATCAACAAACCGAATCATCTCCATCACAGTTCAAGGTGAAGTGTGTATTTCTACACCACAAGAGGCACAGAATGAAAATTGCAATCTGTTCATTTGAATGGCCTGATTGAGCTTGAAATAGACAACACTGGCACAAATGGCGTGGATTTGGAGAGAGTCTTTCCTTTTTAATAGGTTAAGTTTTAGTTAACAACAACGGTCCTCAACAGGCTGAAATGGATGCACACAAACACGCAGGGTGGTCACTCAGCACAACAGAGCAACAACATCCTCAGATGACAGGAAGTGACATAAGAGCCGAGACCGATTGCTGTTTCCCACTGTAACCCTGCACTGAACCTCAACACAAACAGTCCTTTCAGTGTATGTCTGCAAGGACAGCAAACATCAATAAATCAAAAGTGATAACAAATATGTTAGATTGCGTCTGCATCTTCAAATCAACCCATGTGCCCCAAGTTTAATGGGACAGACAGTTGGATGGTGATGGTATTTCTGTTTGATTCATTATCTGGTGCAAATGAGCCATCTGCGACCTGCCACATGCCCCGATCACGCTTCCTGTGAGCGCAATTCCTGCCAGGAGACGACATCATATCCTCTCTTTGGACATAATTTTTCAGTGGTCGCTGAAAGCTGTTGTTGTGTAAACAATAAAAAAAAAAAAAAAAAAAAAAACATTGCTCAATTGTGTGCACAATGGATTATTTGGGAACTCCTAAATTGAAGGAAGGCAGTACAACAGACTGGGACAAAAATCCATCCATTCTAGCTTTGCAGATGGCAAGGAAAGAGGGATTTAAAAGTCAGATAATCATTAAAACGTTATTTCATTCCAAAAAGAAGTTCTGTCATTATCTATTTTTTACCATTATGTTGTTGCAAACTGAATGACAGTCTTTGTTCTCGTAACACAAAAGAAGAAGTTTTGTTCACCATATCCAAAATAGCCCAAATGACTTAAGGTTGTCAGATTAGAGATTAGTGTAGTGAAGCACAGCTAAAACAGAAGTTACTTTCTAAGTAACCATGCAGTTTTCTGTTGTTCAACGTGGCAAATTTGCATTCAAATTTGAACCAGCTGCGAAATCTCTGTGGGAAATCTTTCACCCTCACATGAAATTCCCATTCACGTGGATTCCTATTGAAAGTACTGAATTTGCAGAACAACAGTAAATGTTTTACTAATTCCCGCAGATTTTGTGCTCACACCCAAAGTGTGCGCACACAAATCCACCTCTTAGTACTAAATTGAGTTCTTTTGCACTGCTTATTGCATATAAACAGTCAAATACACACAAAATAATGTTAAAATGCCGGTCTTGGTGAGCATTCATGTAAACAGTCAGTTGTTTTTTTTAAGTGAACGTAAACAGTTGAGAAAGAAAATGCATGTGTAAGAGTATAATATATCTGTGCGTCGGGTCTTAAAGTGACAGCAGCCTAATAAACCTGCTGCCAAATTATGAGATAATATTAAAAATATCTATAAGGCAGTGTTTCCCCATGGTATCAATGTCAAAATTGTGGCCAGTGAAAATACTGAGTGACTAGTAACTTTGGAAAACCACAAGCCACAGTGGCTGGTAAGCAAAAAAGTTAATGTCAAGCCCTAAATACTATAATAATATACACTATATTAGCAAAAGTATTGGGACACCCCTCCAAATCATTGAATTCAGGTGTTCCAATCACTTCCATGGCCACAGGTGTATAAAATCAAGCACCTAGGCATGCAGACTGCTTCTACAAACATTTGTGAAAGAATGGGCCGCTCTCAGGAGCTCAGTGAATTTAAGCGCAGTACCGTGATAGGTTGTGCAATAAGTGCATTTGTGAAATTTCCTCACTACTAAATATTCCACGGTCAACTGTTAGTGGTATCATAAAGTGTAAGCAATTGGGAACAACAGAAAGTGGTAGGCCACGTAAAATCACAGAGCGGGGTCAGTACATGCTGAGGCGCACAGTGCACAGAAGTCGCTAACTTTCTGCAGAGCTACAGACCGCCAAACTTCATGTGGCCTTCAGATTAGCTCAAGAACAGTGCGTAGAGAGCTTCATGGAATGGGCTTCCATGGCCGAGCAGCTGCATCCAAGCCTTACATCACCAAGTGCAATGCAAAGTGTCGGATGCAGTGGTGTAAAGCACACTGCCACTGGACTCTAGAGCAGTGGAGACGTGTTCTCTGGAGTGACCAATCACGCTTCTCTGTCTGGCAATCCGATGGACGAGTCTGGGTTTGGTTGTTGCCAGGAGAACGGTACTTGCCTAAATGCATTGTGCCAAGTGTGAAGTTTGGTGGAGGGGGGATTATGGTATGGGGTTGTTTTTCAGGGGTTGGGTTTGGCCCCTTAGTTCCAGTGAAAGGAACTCTTAATGCTTCAGCATACCAAGACATTTTGGACAATTTCATGCTCCCTACTTTGTGGGAAAAGTTTGGGGATGGCCCCTTCCTGTTCCAACATGAATGCGCACGAGTGCACAAACCAAGGTCCATAAAGACACGGATGAGCGAGTTTGATGTGGAGGAAGTTGATTGGCCTGCACAGAGTCCTGACCTCAACCCGATAGAACACCTTTGGGATGAATTAGAGCGGAGACTGTGAGCCAGGCCTTCTCGCCAACATCACTGCCTGACCTCACAAATGCGCTTCTAGAAGAATGGTCTGAAATTCCCACAAACACACTCCTAAACCTTGTGGAAAGCCTTCCCAGAAGAGTTGAGGCTGTCATAGCAACAAAGGGTGGGCCAACTCCATATCAAACCCTACGGATTAAGAATGGGATGTCATTAAAGTTCATGTGCACGTAAAGGCAGGCGTCCCAAAACTTTTGGCAATATAGTGTATAAATAATTCTAAAATTCATTGTATGCTTTCATTGTATGGAAAAGAGCAGCTTGAACATTCTGCTGAACACCTTTTGTGTTCCACAGAAGAAAGAAAAATCATACAGGTTTGGAACCTGAGGGAAAGTAAATGATGACAGAATTGCCATTTTGGTCAAATATTTCTTGAATAAAAATAAAGAAGAGAGCAGGGGAGCATGTGGTTGCATCAGGATACAAACCACACACACATTCTCAGCTTCCCTGCAGAATGGCCAACACCCTCGTCATCTCCTGTAAGCTTTACAAAAAGGATAAAATACATCAAAAGATCACACTGTGAACGTGTTGACGCACTGCAGTCATTAGCGAGGAAGGAAAGTCAATTGTGTTTCCAACACCAGATATAGAGAGACTCTGCTTCATTCAAACGGCTCTTCTACATAAACTTTATAGTCTATAATTTCACAAGATTCTCTCACAAACAGTCCATTGAAACATTTATTGGAAATCCAAAGTTATCATCATTCTTTTGAAATTAGATTTTCATAAGCTATAATGAAACATGGATAACAACCTCATCAAGTAAATATGTGACACATCCTGACCGTAGGCACATGGATATGGATGATGAAACAGCAGTGTGTGTGTTTTGAGTGTTCGGCAGGGTGGAGAGCAGTAATTAGCCTGTGTTAATACTTTGTTCTGTCTTGTCATTGCGTCCTCGTCTGTCGCCGGGGCAGCAGCACCATGGAAACGCCAGATAAAGGACAGCGGACTCTTTCTCTATGGATCAGCCAGCAGCACTGCCTCTATGAGAACACACCTACTGTACTTGGTCATTTTATGCATCTTGACTGATTGGATTGCTGTCTGATTCCATTAACATTCGATTTACACTTGGCCACATAAATGTGTACAATATTTAAGATTCTGCACTATTTCTAAGTCATTATCATAGAAATATTTGGCCCTATGTATCACCTGTATTTCAAGCCAGGGTTGTCAGGTTCACATTTTTTTTTTTCCCTACATCAAACATTATTTTTAGCGTGCGTCCTATCCAATAATCGCAAAGAGCTTTCTGCTTTGTTGCTTCTGATAAGAAACAAAATCGCAGGTTTCAAATTTTTACACAAAATTCAAACAATAAATGGCGTTTTTACACTCTTAAATGTGATGTGACAGATCACTGTAGTGCCTCAGTTCAATAAAAAAAGCTTGTGAACAATTTCACTTAACATTGCATTTACCTCAGGAAAGTTATCCAATGTTCACGGTTTGTTAGCTAAAAAAATATATACATGTTTGAATAAATTTGTCATGAAGATAGGGCTGCAACAAACAATTATTTTGATATTCAATTAAAGGTGCCCTTGAATCAAAAATTGAATTTACCTCGGCATAGTTGAATAGCAAGAGTTCAGTACATGGAAAAGACATACATTGAGTTTCAAACTCCATTGCTTCCTCCTTCTTATGTAAATCTAATTTGTTTAAAAGACCTCTGAAGAACAGGTGAATCTAAACATAACACCGACTGTTACGTAACAGTCGGGATCTTTAATATGTATGACCCCAATATTTGCATATGCCAGCTCATGTTCAAGGCATTACACAAGGGCAGCCAGTATTAACGTCTGGATCTGTGCACAGCTGAATCATCAGACTAGGTAAGCAAGCAAGAACAATAGCGAAAAATGGCAGATGGAGCGATAATAACTGACATGATCCATGATATCATGATATTTTTAGTGATATTTGTGAATTGTCTTTCTAAATGTTTCGTTAGCATGTTGCTAATGTGCTGTTAAATGTGGTTAAAGTTACCATCATTTCTTACTGTATTCACGGAGACAAGAGCCGTCGCTATTTTCATTTTTAAACACTTGCAGTCTGTATAATGCATAAACACATCTTCATTCTTTATAAATCTCTTCAACAGTGTGTAATGTTAGCTTTAGCCACGAAGCACTATCAAACTCATTCAGAATCAAATGTAAACATCCAAATAAATACTGTACTCACATGATCTGACGCATGCATGCAGTATGCATGACGAACATATTGTAAAGATCCATTTGAGGGTTATAATAGCTGTGTGAACTTTGTAAATGCACTGTATTATAGTCGAGAGCTTGGGGGGGCAGGGAGCGTGTGATTTAAAGGGGCCGCAGCCTGAATCAGTGCATATTTAATGATGCCCCAAAATAGGCAGTTAAAATAATTTTTAAAAAATCTATGGGGTATTTTGAGCTGAAACTTCACAGACACATTCAGGGGACACCTTAGACTTATATTAAAAATCTTGTAAAAACTGGTTCTAGGGCACCTTTAATCTAATGATTGTTAGAGAGATTATTTGGCTAACTGTGTTTTTATTAACACTGCACTGGGAATTGACACAAATTTCATGAGTAGATTCCAATATAGATTCAATTCAACTCAATATTGATTCATTTGGATATATATCCGGTAGAGTACATATACATTTTATCAAGGAAAAAAATCGTAGTTGCGATACAGCACTCCCACTGGTCAAACCACAGTGTTGCAGGCCATGTGAGATCAAACAACTATTTGAAAACAAAAATATTTGCCATCATTTTTTATTGTCGACGTTGTAAATGAAGACATGAAGACAAGTGTTTGTTACCTTACGTGCAACTGAGTTGCATAAACATGTCAGTTTTTATTTGAGTGTTATTATATCCGAAAATAAACAGCAGCTGAATAGCTCTGTTGTTAAGTTTAACCTCTAATATTATAGTAATGTACCAAATGAGAGGGTTCTCTGTATAGTTAATAGCATTAGATGGGAGAGATTTTTTTCCTTAAGAAAATCAAATTATCGGTATCAGCAGATATCATTCTGAATGATCGGCTACCATTATCGAGGGAGATTTGATTTTATCATGAAATCTAAATAGGTAGGGAGCAAAATTATTGGTTATTGTATTGTAATGATTATATGAGCAGAAAAGTCACTTCAGATGCAGAGAAAGTAGTTTCCTTTTATAAAACAACATTACTGAAAGAATCATTGAATTGAATGAATGAATGAAAGATAGGACAATGTTTTTAACTCAAACTGCACCTAAATAAATAGATAAATAAATAAAAGTATTTGAAATAGACTCCTAAACATGACAATAGACCTACAATTATTTAAATAAATAAACATATACACATGAAATGACTAAATCTAATCAGTTCACCCTTAAAAGCATAATTTCCCTCTCTGAAATATCAATACTACTCATGTGCTTGGAAATGTAGGCCTAAGGGTTGTTTAAACAGATTCTGAAAATCTATGCTAGCTGCTCTACAAGCTCCACGACCGTTCTCAGCTAAAATTAGCTGAAGATCAGGGTAACTTAGCCGTCAAAGAACAGAAATCAATACAGTCTCACAGACTACAAACTAAACACCATGAAAAAAGCACTCATAAATCAGCACCGCTCATATCAGAGAGCTTCCTGTGCGTGATGTAAGTAAGCTGTTCAAACACTGTCCGCGTGTGCCAGCGCAGTGAGGCAGCTGTGAGTCGTGTTAATGTGTGGGCAGAAAACAGGCCAGCGGCACCTGCTGAGGGCATTAGAGCCCAGATCAGAATCTGTGCAGTGCTGAAGTGTTAACAGGTGCCTGATCACAACACAAGCTCAATCGAGCTTCACACATATGCTGAGTGTGTGTGTGAATGTCTGTGTGTGAGTGTGTGTTTGTGTGCGTGCCAATGAAAAAGGGAGAGTAGGACACATTTCATAACTAATAAGACAATTTTGTAATGTTAAATAAGCAGTAGAAAGCTCAGCATAATACAGTATAATTAATATCAACAAATGAATCATTTGAAAAAAAATATAGCTGCGAGCAGCAATTATCGGGGTTCAAGCGCTTTAAGGCCTTTAAGCACATGCGCAAAAAGGTATAATGTTTTATTTAGCAAGCCTGTAACTCGATCATAGATGTAAAAGACCATTTACAGCCAATACAGGCAATTTACCATAGGAAATAAATGTATATATATTTTTAAGCTTTTTAAACAGGTATCGAGGTTGAGCCAAAATCCTAGGACTAGTTTGCCAAAGTTGTTTTTTGAAATAATCTCCAATATTTAACAAATTATTTGATGGTTAGAGGTGGTCCTAGAGGCAAAGGTGAATCTCAACAGGCGAATCTCAACATAACACAGACTGTTACGTAACAGTCGGGATCATTAATATGTACGCCCCCAATATTTGCATATGCCAGCCCATGGTCAATGCATTACACAAGGGCAAAACGTCTGGATCTGTGCACAGCTGAATCACCAGACTAGGTAAGCAAGCAAGAACAACAGCGAAAAATGGCAGATGGAGCAATAATAACTGACATGATCCATGATATTATGATATTTTTAGTGATATTTGTAAATTGTCTTTCTAAATGTTTTGTTAGCATGTTGCTAATGTACTGTTAAATGTGGTTAAAGTTACCATCGTTTCTTACTGTATTCACGAAGACAAGACTGTCGTTATTTTCATTTTTTAAACAATTGCAGTCTATATAATTCATAAACACAACTTCATTCTTTATAAATCTCTCCAACAGTGTGTAATGTTAGCTTTAGCCACGGAGCACTATCAAACTCATTCAGAATCAAACATCCAAATAAACACTGTACTTAAGCGATTAGACATGCTGCATGACGAACACTTTGTAAAGATCCATTTTGAGGGTTATATTAGCTGTGTGAACTTTGTTTATGCTGTTAAAGGCAAGCGCGAGCTCTGTGGGCGGGGAGCGTGAGATTTAAAGGGGCCGCAGCCTGAATCGGCTCATATTTAATGATGCCCCAAAATAGGCAGTTAAAAAAATTAATAAAAAAAAATCTATGGGGTATTTTGAGCTGAAACTTCACAGACACATTCAGGGGACACCTTAGACTTATATTACATCTTTTAAAAAGACGTTCTACGGCACATTTAATGTCCTCATAGACAATCATGGCAGTATTAGATAACTAGAATATAGTATTAGATAACTAGAATATAGCACATTTTCAAATGACTGACTAGACAGTAAAAACACGTTGTATTATGCGATCAGGCATTAAGAAACTTGCACTGATAAGGTTACTATGTAATTTTAGTGAAGTATCAGCTGACAGTAACCATGTGAGATCTTGACTGAATCCTGGAGGCTTTATTTTCAGTAACTTGAGGAATTGTTTTCCTATTGCAGTGTGTGCGTGTGTGTGTGTGTGTGCGTGTGTGTGTCATGCTGTTAAGGAAGCAGTTCTTACTGTGATGCCATCTGTGCCAGCGCCACCCTGTCTTCCTGACATTTAAACTCGGCAACACAATACGCACACTATACACATTACACACTAACACATTCAAGAGTAGAGCTGTGTTAATAGCACGATATGTCTACAGAATTAACAAAATCAGAATTACAATTGCCACAGTGGAAGATGACATATGACAAAGTGACAAAATATCTGCAATGTAATAAATATAGCATACTTATTGTTGCTCTTATTTCATGCTTATTTTTATCTTTTCAAATTGCTCTTTCCTGTTTATTTGAACCAACTATTATTTTTCTAATCAAGTATAATTATATTTAATGCCGATCTCAATTCAGGTCAGAGGTGCTCCAAACATGTTCAGTAGCCACACCCCTTTATACATATTAATGAGGGCTTCCCTTTCATGTGCCATCTCCTCACCCAACAACACGAGCAGCTGCACTGATGCCATGGGAATAAATCCTGCTCTCCTAAAAACACTAATCATCTGAGAATACCAGGTTGCTCATGTGTGGCACAGACTCAGAAAATGTATTCTATTTCTTTAATGTCTCTCTTCTGAACATGTTCACGCTTGATATTTAAGTGAATTTAAACACTTGACGGATAACCTTTGTGAGTCACTTGAGAATATTAGACGAGCTAAACAGGCTGCAGAGTTTAGAGTCAGAAAATGTATGCAAACAATAAGAGCAAATATTGACGCAAAAAAACGCTCTGAGGGAGAAAAATCTGGGCACATATCCTACACTGATTAGCGTCAGCCCAAAGTGCCATGCATAATTACTAGAATGCAAGCTCCGCCCCCCCTGAGATGCTTGAGAGCCGGGATGTGTTTCCATAGCGCTGTAAAGGGAGGAGGGGAGACGCCTTACTGTAGCGATGTTACGGAGAGAAAGAGGATACTCAAGGGAAGAGAGGCTAGACAGGAAGAAAATAGCTAAGCTCTGAAGCAGGGGGGATTTTACCAGCTGGCTGTTGTCTGTGTGGTTTAATGAAAGGGCTGTGTGATATTTATGCACGTCTCTGAAGCTGGTCTATGACTCCTACACCCACTGAACAATGGCCCCCGTGGATTCGCCCGCTGTGCATTTGATGCAGCCGCTTGCTTTTCATCGCACAAACAAAACATACAAACTCTGTGTTAAAGGGGACCTATGATATTCTTTTTCACAAGATGTAATATAAGTCTCTGGTGTCCCCAGAATGTGAAGTTTCAGCTCAAAATACCCCACAGATCATTTATTATATCTTGTCAAATTTGCCCCTATTTGGGTGTGAGCAAAAACACGCCGTTTTTGTGTGGTTCCCTTTAAATGCAAATGAGTTGCTGCTCCCGCCCTCTTTCCAGAAGAGGGCGGAGCTTTAACAGCTCAACAACAACAAAGCTGGAGAATCTCACGCAGCCAAAATGACGAAAGTGTTCAGCCTTAAGGCCCTTTCACACAGGACGCGGCATGCGCTGCGCTCGCCGCTGGGTTCAGCGCAGCCCTTCAGATACAAAGCGATTTGCGCTGCGCTGGCCAGAGCACAGTAGGCGGAATTTTCCAAACATGTAGCGGGAGTTTATACATAGTCACTTGATTGTTGTTCCACCTTTCGGTCAGCAGTAAAGTATATGTCCCGGGCCGTGCTAAGAAGTGAGCAATAGCAATAGCCCTGCTTGTAAGAAGAAGAAAGAAAGCAGCTCTTGACAATGTCTGTCATGTCTCCATGACACAGCTTTTCTCCCGATGTCAATATACGACCAGCAAACTTGTATTGTATAGCTCTGGAAATTCCAACACAGTAAATAGCTGTTCGTCCATTTTGCTTTCCGATTGTTTGGATGCCCGTTGCTATTGGTCGCGCGGGTAATCGTCACAGAGCGCAGCGGCAAAAGTTGAACTATTTTGAACTTTGACCGCGGCGTGCGCGCAAGCTGCGCTCCGCTGCGTCTGCGCTTTGGTCGACGCAGTTCTCGCGCGGCGCAAGCCATTGAAACAAATGGGTTTCATAGCGCAGCGCAGCGCATACCGCGTCCTGTGTGAAAGGGCCTTTACATTGTTCAAACCGGAGTCGACACTGATGGAGAGACTCAGGAAGAAGTTACAACTTTTAGAATGAAACTGGACGTTTCTGAATGGTTAGTGGATACATTTATGTAGTTGCTGTGGAGTTGATTCAACTCATCCATTAGCATGTGCCGTCATGTTCATCTTTTGTGTTGAATTGATCCTCGTTTGTGAAGCAGTCCGGCGTAAAATGATGACATGTCAACAACACTCTACTACAACAACTCTTCCTCTTCTCTAATGCTGCGTTCACACCAGACGCAACTTGTGCGAATAAAACGCGCTATTTACGCGTAGTTGGACGCTTGGACATTTTGAGTTTACTCGCTACATTCGCACGTGAAATTCACTTCACAACAGACGCGAATTCGCGTCATGAGAGGGGCTCTCCCGCTCCTTTATGTGTCCCAGACTCTTCCACTTCTTTCTGCACACTTCCTCTGAATAAACACAACTCGTCAGCGGGGAAATAGTTGTAAATTACAGCGAATAATCTCAATTGGTCGGCTTTAGCTAGCTTGTAGTCTCAATATGTATATATATAGCTCAATTTGAGTAAAGACCGTTTTTTACAACTTACAAGATTGTCCGAACTCCTCACTCACTTTCTTTCAAGCAAGATCCTTTTTATTTATGTTTCTATAAAAGTGTGAAGATGTACAACAACGAAGATTTTGTCCTCCATGTTGTTTTGGATTTCTGCCTCAGCTCGCTACGTCACATCACTACTAGAGCAAGCTCCTGATTGGTTAATGCGGCGCGAATTTTTGCCAAAGTTCAGATTTTTCAACTTGCGCGTATCACGCGAATCACGCGTTATGCGCGTCAAACGCCTGAAACGCTCAATTCGCGCCGCAGGATGTCTATTCGCATCTTTGCATTGACTTAACATGTAAATCACTCGCGCTTAATGCTTCATTCACGTCTGGTGTAAATGCACCATAAAGCAGCCCGACATGGCCTCACCCCCTTTGTTGTGTGTTCTCAGGGGCGGGGTTTATGTAAATCTTGGGGTTTGTGATGTCACCAACCCAGGAAGAAGCTTGTTGTAGTCCCTACCAGCCGTTTGTTGTAGTCATTAAAAAGTGATTTCTTTAAAAGAAAATATCTCCCTTTGCATTGAACTTTGAGCGTTGTAACTTTGCAGATGTTGTTTATGCTCAAACAGCAACATTATACACTAACTAAAGTTAAAAAAGTGAAATCATAATAAAGGACCACTTTTAAAGGAGTAGTTCAAATCAACATAATTTACTCAAGCTGCAAGTTTCAAAATAAAAGTGCAAAGAACTCATGCATTAGTGGTCGACCGATATTGATTGTTTGAAGGTCGATGGCGATATCTGAGGGTGTGTTCACACTTGTCAGTTCTCTCAGTTCTTTTGGTCTGGATCAAAGAAAAAAATTATACATTTTGTCCTCGTTCCCTTAGCATTCACACTGTCATTTTTAACATGGAGCCTCAAGACACTAAACAAACAAACAAAAATCACAAAAAATCCGGCGGTGCAGGTACTCTTCCGATGATGAAATTCAAGTAATGCGCACTTGTGCGCTGACCCTTGCATACGCGTAAAAGCGAAGTATACTCTGGGCTTCAGGGTCACATCTTGTGACACCACATCCTGTTTTTGATTAGTTTAGATGTCTTTGGTCTGTATTGCAATCAAATTTCTATTCTGTATTGCCAAAGTTCATTTGAGAGTGGACCGAGTCCCTTTGAAAAGGTGGGTCTCAGTCAGCCTGTTTGGTGCGCACCACGGTTCGGATGGCAGCGTTCACACTTACACTAACAGAGCAATCACACCAGGATTCATTTTAATCAAACCAAACCTGCCAAGTGTAAAAACACCTTTAAAGAGCTGGGTGGCCTATGGCCGCCATACAGCTGATATTTATGCTATCACTATTTAATTTAAATATATTTAAAGATATTTTAATTAAAAAATAGAAAGATATTTGCTGAACGCTGATGGTACATAAGAAAACATCATAGCATTTGCTTTTCGATTGCTAATAATAGAAAAGAAAATGCTCTAATAGTTTTTCATACGGCATTCACTTTCTTTGTTTATCAGCTCTGTATTAGACAGAACTGTTAGTAAACTAGTGAAGATGAGCGCTCATATGCTCATGCGCTGGCATTCTCAGCACTTTCAAAATAAAAGTCTCGCTCCCGACACATCGGCCAAAGAGTGAAACCTATCAGCCGACACCGATAATTGAAAAATGTCAAATATCGGCTGATGTATTGGTCTTGGCAATATATCGGTCGACCACTAATACAATAGCTTAGTGTGAAGAACAGCCCATTATTTTTATCATTTAAGTAATTACTGACATATTTTTCATTTTTGGGTCAGCTATCCCTTTAACTACTAAAGAATTGTGCAGACCAGTGCAAATAACCAATATGTCTAATGTTTACTGTGCAGATCAGAAGAGCGGTCGCTGAACACTTTCCTCCTCCATTCAGCTCACGGTCATTTGGCTTCACAAAAACAAGAGAGAGGTTTGAGAGGATTTATTTGGTTATAGCACATGGATCTTTTGAAGTGGATACCATTAGCATAATGATTATGCATACAAACAGCCTAATTCTGATTCATTTCAGATTCATTTGGCCCTCAATGCTGGGCTTTTGCCTAATGAAATAAATGAGTCTCTGTCTCTAGAGGAGGGAAAACATAATAAAAAGATGCAGCGGTTGATGTGCTGAAATAAAACAGATAGTTCCAACTCTGAAACATATTTTAATAAATATGTGTAAAAATAATTGCTATATTAGTGCAACTAGACTAAATATCTACAAAATCACTGCAGTTGGAAAATTACTTTGTGAAATATTGTGATTATTATTAACACATTTTAGGTTGGTATTTTTTGATATTACTAAACTAAACTAAACTAAACTAAACTAAACTAAACTAAACTAAAATAAACTAAACTAAAATAAACTAAAATAAAATAAAATAAAATAAAATAAAATAAAATAAAATAATATGTTGAAAATTATTATCAATGTTGATGTTTTTGCTGATTAATATTTTTGTGGAAACATTTTTTTCAGGATTCTTTTATGAATAGAAAGTTCAAAAGAACAGCATTTCTTTGAAATAGACTTTTTGTAACAATGTATAAATCTTTACTGTCACTTTTGATCAATTTAATGCATTCTTGCTGAATAAAAGTATTAATTTACTGGGGGAAAAAACAAAAACAAACAAAAAAAAAAAAACACTGACCCCAAACTTTTGAACGGTAGTGTATATATTTATGTTTTATATTAAATAATTTAATGAGATCTTTAAGCATGGCAAAATCAACACTACACCTTTGTGGGTTATTGTTTAATTTCACTTTCTAAATGGCATGCTGCATTTATAGCATTAAAACAAAAGAGTGCTGCAGATTTCTGACAGCTGATATTATTAATCTCTCTGCTCCGACCAAAAGGTTTCCCACAAAAGATCAAACACTCCGTCTCAAATTTCAAAAGGTTTGATTATTTGTTAGTATGTCAAAAGTCAAACTCCTCAAAAAAGGCTGCAGTTTAGCCTGAAGGCCTTGTCTTATCTTTGAAAAATATATCCACGTGTACAGACTGATGCTGAAAGAACAGGCACCCTCTCCCACATTCACTGATCTTCCCACGACTGCTTTACAGGAGGATCTCACAAAACCCATCCTTTGAAAATGCAGTGCAATGACGAGACCTTAAGCAGAGCCGCCCAGCGCCCCAGGGTTCCCTCCTCCTGCTGCTGCTTTTACGAGTCATATCCATTCCCACAATCCTTTTCAAAAGCCCAACTTTTATGTGTTTCCTGTAAAGGGCACACTTTTAATCTTTTCCCAACATTCACCCTCTGAAACCTAGTCACTGAGTTTCACATGTGTAAGCAGATCATGGTTAAATATGAATACGACCTTTATTGTGAATGTAATTTACCCACATAAACACAAACATATATAAAAGTATGGGGTCTGTTAGTATTTAAGAAATTAATATTTTTATTGAGCAAGGAATTAATTAAACTGATCAAAATTAACAGTAAAGATGTCAATAATCTGTCACACATCTCCATTGAAGAATCAGTTATGCTCATCTTTGATATTCTAAGAGTAGTAAATCAGTTTTAAGATGCTTTCCTGCAGCAAAATACAGTCATAGAGAAAGTATGGCAAAACAATAGATGAAATGTAATATGAACTATTATGATTCACACATACCAAAGTGGCAGGTAGGGGTGGGTGATATATAGACACGATTAACCAGTATACAGGTGTCAGACGGTACAGATTGAGGTTACAATCACATGATGTTCCTGTGCTGCACGGTCACGAAAGCTTGTCACTTGCATGGTTTTTTTTTAAGCATTGTGGTTTAAAAACGATCATTTTAAACCATTAAAGTGGTCCTATAATGCATAATAGATGTGATATAAGTTTCTGGTGTCCCCAAAATTTCAGCTCAAAATACCCCACAGATCATTTATTATAGCTTGTCAAATCTACCCCTATTTGGGTGTGATCAAAAACACACCATTTTTGTGGTTCCTTTAAATGCAAATGAGCTGCTGCTCCCGGCCCACTTTCCAGAAGAGGGCGGAGCTTTAACAGCTCAACAACAACAAAGCTGGAGAATCTCACGCAGCCAAAATGAGGATTGTCAGTGTTGGTGTTCAGCCTTACATTGTTCAAACCGGAGTCGACACTGATGGAGAGACTCAGGAAGAAGTTACAACTTTTAGACGTTTCTGAATTGTTAGTGGATAAATTTATGTAGTTGCTGTGGAGTTGATTCAACTCATCCACTAGCATGTGCCGTCATGTTCATCTTTTGTGCAAATCCAGCGTTGAATTGACCCTCGTTTGTGAAGCAGTCCGGCGTAAAATGACGGCATGTCAACAATACTCGACTACAACAACTCTTCCTCTTCTCTAAAGCAGCCCAACATGGCCCCGCCCCCTTTGTTGTGTGTTCTCGGGGGCGGGGTTTATGTAAAATTTGGGGTTTGTGATGTCACCAACCCAGGAAGAAGCTTGTTGTAGTCCCTACCAACCATTTGTTGTAGTCCTTAAAAAGCAATTTCTGTAAAAAAAAAAAAAAATCTCCCTTTGCATTGAACTTTAAGTGTTGTAACTTTGCAGATGTTGTTTATGCTCAAACAGCAACATTACACACTAACTAAAGTTAAAAAAGTGAAATCATAATCAACCACCCCTTTAAAATGCAATAAGCAGTGAAAGAACTCATTTTGTTATATATACGCGTACTGTCAGAGGTGTGTGCACATGACGCTGCTGCTCATAGTGTATGACTTCTTTTTGCTGCCTATTTGGGCTTCAACAGTTAAATACACATACTGATGTGTCAAAATGCCCATCTTTGCAGGTACCCTCATAAACAGTCATTTGTGTCTTAAGTTAAGAAAGAAAATGCATGTGTAATGGTATAATGTATCTGTGCATTCGGTCTTAAAGTGACAGCAGCCTAATAAACCTGCTGCTGTCTGTCATTAATATTAATCAAACAGCAACAAAAAGAAAAAGAAAAAAACAAGAAAAAAAAAGGAGAGAAAATCTCTTTAAGGATTTACTTTTGTCTCACTTTGATAAAAATAAATGTATATTTTATTTACACAGTGAAGATATGCAGTGTTTTTTTATACAATTTATGTATTCTAGTATTTCTTATTTCTAGTGCTTGAAGTTTTTCAGGTAGGTCTATTTCTTTGTTTAATTGTAGTTTGTTGTGATTAGTTTCTTTGTTCTTATGTTATCACTGGGTGTTTACTTGTCTTCAGTAAGCATGCGAGATTTTTTTTTTTTTTTAGCATTCGTTTTTTTGTGATATTGAAATTGGTGACAAGAATATATACTGATATATATATATATATAAAAGTGAAAAGTGTTTTACAAAGAGGTCAGCTGTCCATGTGTATGCAGATAAGTTCAGCCCAGACGGTGAAACACAAATGAAACACAAGAACACTGAATTATTAAAAAACATCACCAGCAAAGTGAAGCTACTGGTGGAAGCAGTTCTGGGTGATAAATTGAATATTTATGACACACACAATATTATTTAATTATTACAACATTAACCTACATCATCAATACAGCAATCATTTTAATGTGCTTTTTGCTTGGCCATTAAAATTCCATTTTTAAAATTTAAAGATTGCACTCACTACCCCAGTCACTCATAAATACGATGAACACCAAGACAAACATATTTTAATGTCTCAGAATCAGAAACACCTCTCAGTAGCCAAAATGTATACAGATTTGATTCAGTTAAAGAGTGCAAAACATAAATTCATTGATTCAGCGGCATCTTTACTCGAAAATGATAAGTCACTGTGTGATTTGTTTTATCATTAAAAAGATTTAATTAAATATACATTACTGTTCAGAAGTTTGAGGTCAGTACGATTTTATTAATAGGATGCATTAAATTGATCAAAAGTGACAGTAAAGACATTTATTATGTTACAAAAGATTTCTACTTCAAACAAAAAAAAATGCTGTTCTTTAGAACTTTCAATACATCAAAGAATCCTGTGATTTTTTTTAGGTAACACTTTAGTTTAGAGTCCAATTCTCACTATTAACTAGTTACTTAATATTATACATATTGCCAGGATATTGACTAGGATTATTGCTTATAAAGCACATATTAATGCCTTATTCTGCATGACCATATTCTACATCCCTTAATCCTACCCAATACCTAAATTAACAACTAACTTATTAACTATTAATAATTAGTAATTAGGAGGTTATTAAGGCAAAAGCTGTAGAAATTGACCCTAATGAAAAATAAGCTTTTTTATTATGGTTTCTATAAAAAATATTAAGCAGCATAACTGTTTTCAACATTGAAAATAGTAAGAAAATGTTTCTTGAGCAGCAAATCAGCATATTAGAATGATTTCTGAAGAATCATGTAACATTAACATTATTCTTTGAACTCATTTAGTGGAAAAAGTTTGAAAAATGGCTGCTGAAACCTCAGCTTTGCCATCACAGGAATGAATAACATTTTAAAATCAAAATCATTTATTTCTATAGCACGTTTAAAAACAACACCAAATATATATTGAAATAGAAAAGTCATTTTAAATTGCGTAATATTTCACAGCATTTTTTTTTTTTTTAAAGTAAAATTTTTTTTTTTTTAAAACATAACATTCTTATAAAACTTACTCTAGTAATCTTTGATTTATTTACAATGAAAAAATAATTTTTACAGTGTAGTTTTGATAAAATAAATGCAGACTTGGTGAGAATAAGAGACAAAAAATCCTATCCAAACTTTTTAACAATAGTGTGTGAGTAAATATTGAATTGATACAAATAATTTAAAAAATATCAGTGTGAAAAACATCTTTTTACTAGATTTCTATTGTATTTTATACTTTACTGAAGTCACAAAAATTTAAGCAACTTACAAACAAATACTGAGATTCTGAATGTCATAAAATTGCTAAAATATAAAATCAATATTTTATTAGCTATATCACCCAGTCCTATGGAAGACTTTTGAGTACTACTTCACGAAACCCCATCAAACCCGCACATTTCTGCAGCTAAATGAAACGATCCACCCCACAACACAACACAACACACGGACACGGCTGAGGGAGGAAAAAGAATGCACTTCCTGTATGTCATTTCCTTCAGAAGACACAAATCACAATGAGTAAATCACCACAGGACCGCGCAAAATGTCAAACGGGAGTCGGTCCATTCATGACTAGTGATTAAGAACGATTAGAGAGCGTTTTTATGGCTGACTCATTTAAAGTTGATGCACTTTAATTTCTGCTGAGATTCGTCATCAGCTAACGCAGTCAGCAGTGCAGGTCAGCAGTCTTTCCACATTCACAGCCCGTCTCATATTTACTCTCTTATCTAGCTTTGGCATACTCACACTTTCCTCCACTCAATGCAACACTATTGCTTCAGAGACATTCTCCGATTCAAACCTCAGTAGTAAAAATGCTGACAAGATTCTGAAAAAGTCACTTTAAAAGGTCAATTTCCAATGAACTAGATTTGTTTGTGCTATCACTCAGAAATGTGCATGCATAGCATTTTATAATACAATATTATAATATAATCCATTGCCTTGATCTCATTAGTGGCACTTTCATTCAGAAATTGCTAGTAAATTTAACAAACAATTACAAAGAAATAGCATGTAACACAATTAAGCATGAAGTTTTGAAGAAGAAAACTGAAATAGCATTTTCTTGTAAAACCTACTACAGTGACCTTTGTTTTAACTCTAGATACAAAGGATACAAAGACATTTCTATTGCTCATAACATCTGGAGAGAAATAGCACAGACATTGGGCAAGGATGAAACTTTGTAGTGTGCTTGTGTCGATCTGCCTGTGTTCAAAGGTCAAACGAACTATACTTTTGAAGGCCATGTGATGCATATGCTAAAAGTTCACGTCGAAACTGAAGTATTATTTGGGTTTAAAACTTCTCATGTGTCCATTTACTTCCTGATGGTGCATCCCGTACTGTCTGCGTCTCTGTGCTAATCCAGAGGGATTTTAAAACACTACTAATCTCCCGACCTGTGCTCTGTTGCAATAGCAGGAATTAACACAAATCTCCCTATCATTTCTGCCAGAGAAAATATGAGCCCTGAATGTTGGCTAAAATTAGCCTTGTTTGAGCTCACTCCCCCTCCTCAAGTGACATCAGATGATTTAGAAGGGAATCTTCAAATAGAATGTGTTTGTCATTTCATTATTTTCATCTTCCAGATTTCTTTGTGTTGGTTTCTTTACAGTGATTTTGGCATCAGTAGCAGTATAACATGAACTCTGAGAAGAAATATAGAATCTTTAAAGGGTTCCGTCAGGTGCTTTACATATAGAACGTTTAGGGGTTCCCATCACGGGATCATTTTATGGATTTAGTAAATTTTGACTAATTAATTTTGTTTGATTTATGTTAAGTTAATTATATTTGTACAAACCCATTTCCAAAAAAGTTGGGACACTGTACAAATTGTGAATAAAAAAGAAATGCAATCATTTACAAATCTCATAAACTTATATTTTATTCACAATAGAATATGGATAACATATCAAATGTTGAAAGTGAGACATTTTGAAATGTCTTGCCAAATATTGGCTCATTTTGGATTTCATGAGAGCTACACATTCCAAAAAAGTTGGGACAGATAGCAATAAGAGGCCGGAAAAGTTAAATGTACATATAAGGAACAGCTGGAGGACCAATTGGCAACTTATTAGGTCAATTGGCAACATGATTGGGTATAAAAAGAGCCTCTCAGAGTGGCAGTGTCTCTCAGAAGTCAAGATGGGCAGAGGATCACCAATTCCCCCAATGCTGCGGTGAAAAAGAGTGGAGCAATATCGGAAAGGAGTTTCTCAGAGAAAAATTGCAAAGAGTTTGAAGTTATCATCATCTACAGTGCATAATATCATCCAAAGATTCAGAGAATCTGGAACAATCTCTGTGCGTAAGGGTCAAGGCCGGAAAACCATACTGGATGCCCGTGATCTTCGGGCCCTTAGACGGCACTGCATCACATACAGGAATGCTGCTGTAATGGAAATCACAACATGGGCTCAGGAATACTTCCAGAAAACATTGTCGGTGAACACAATCCACCGTGCCATTCGCCGTTGACAGCTAAAACTCTATAGGTCAAAAAAGAAGCCATATCTAAACATGATCCAGAAGCGCAGGCGTTTTCTCTGGGCCAAGGCTCATTTAAAATGGACTGTGGCAAAGTGGATAACTGTTCTGTGGTCAGAAAAATTTGAAGTTCTTTTTGGAAAACTGGGACGCCATGTCATCCGGACTAAAGACGACAAAGACAACCCAAGTTGTTATCAGCGCTCAGTTCAGAAGCCTGCATCTCTGATGGTATGGGGTTGCATGAGAGCGTGTGGCATGGGCAGCTTACACATCAGGAAAGGCACCATCAATGCTGAAAGGTATATCCAAGTTCTAGAACAACATATGCTCCCATCCAGACGTCGTCTCTTTCAGGGAAGACCTTGCATTTTCCAACATGACAATGCCAGACCACATACTGCATCAATTACAACATCATGGCTGCGTAGAAGAAGGATCCGGGTACTGAAATGGCCAGCCTGCAGTCCAGATCTTTCACCCATAGAAAACATTTGGCGCATCATAAAGAGGAAGATGCGACAAAGAAGACCTAAGACAGTTGAGCAACTAGAAGCCTGTATTAGACAAGAATGGGACAACATTCCTATTCCTAAACTTGAGCAACTTGTCTCCTCAGTCCCCAGACGTTTGCAGACTGTTATAAAAAGAAGAGGGGATGCCACACAGTGGTAAACATGGCCTTGTCCCAACTTTTTTGAGATGTGTTGATGCCATGACATTTAAAATCAACTTATTTTTCCCTTAAAATGATACATTTTCTCAGTTTAAACATTTGATTTGTCATCTATGTTGTATTCTGAATAAAATACTGAAATTTGAAACTTCCACATCATTGCATTCTGTTTTTATTCACAATGTGTACAGTGTCCCGACTTTTTTGGCATCGGGTTTGTATGAATTAAACAGCTTGTAAATATACTTTATTATAGAGCGGCACAATTCTGGATAAATTGAGAATCACAATTTTTTGGTTTTAAACAGATCTCCAATATTTCTGCACAGACAACTGTACCACAAAATAACATGTAATTTAGTAGAGGTTCTGACAAATGTTAATTGCTGCAGGCTATTTAAAATGTTTAATAAATCTGAATTAGTTTGAATGAATGATTCAATGACTAACTTGTTTCATTACTGGATGAATCAGCGTTTTTTGGACGAATCTCTAATGATTCAATGACAAATACATTTTTTTTTTTTTTTTTTTTACAGTTGCCACCTACTGGTGTAATGATGTAATTGACAATCTTTATTTGAAGAGTCAAAATACTTTTTTAAAAAAAGGTGATTTACTCTTATTTGATCGGATCCATAACCATCAGTGTTTATATCCAAACTATAACCTTTTATCCTAGTTCTTCTTTGATAATATGAATATTTGTAACAGAAATATGGTTGGAAAGACTGTTCATACCTATACATGACAACGGCTCTCTCTGGCTCAGCGGCAGCGCTGACGCAGATGTTTAAAAGTTTAATAGTCACAGGCGAATGGTTGTCATTTAGGAATGAGATCGTGATCTTTTAATGATTAATCGAGCAGCTCTACATGGTAGTAAGTAGGGCTGGGACAATAAATCATTGCAATAAATCGAGAAATGATTGTGGATCGATTCTGAGATTTTCCAAATGCATCGCAATTCTCTCTCGAATCGATTCTGAACTTAGTTTTTACCAGCAGATGGTACTGAATGCTTTTAGAAAAATCCGTACTTTGCTTTCTTCCAGTTCCTTACACACATCACTTGAAACTTATATAAAATAATCATTCATAAAGTTCATAAAGTGTTTGCAGAAACTCAACTCAAGCTTCTGTCAAATTTGCATTTCTAAGAGCCAAAACATGTAATATTAATTTGTGACATGGTCACCTCTTTGACAAGTGTTTGTGATGATAAAACCACAATTAACTGTCTGGTTCCTACAACTTTCACTCAGAAGCAAAAATCTGCCTTTAAACTCGAAAGAAATAATTATAGATATCGACTGATATGACAATTTATTGTGATAATGTTTTTGGCCATATCGCCCAGCCCTACCCAGGAGTATGTAGACACTGCTTCAAGAGAACAAGACTAATGAAGAGAAAAATGTGAGACGGGCAACAAGAGTAATGTTTCACATCGGGGGTGACATGGGGAAAGTGAAACCTGGAATTTTCTGCATAGACGCTTCAGGGTTGAAAGTCAGCAGTTCTAATGTCTGACTTCGAGTCACACTTTTGGAGGGTCACAGCTCTAAACACAAGCCTAAGGCAGCGCACTCGCAAACAAATGCCCTACTGTACTGCACTCGCAATCATGCTAGAGTCACATTGCGTTGCAGGGCTGGTGTGTCAACAGAATAGATGTTGTAGGGAATTATATGAATGTGGAAAGGTGTAAACCAGGGATGCTTAAATTGTGCAGCTCATGAACCATGCTGGGCGATCAGGGGCCAATGAATTATATGACCTGGTAATAGTAATAATACTTTCATTTCCACATCCACGGCTGTGTTTTCGCCTCACATTTTTATCAACTCATTTCTCAAAACAGTCTCAAAAAAGTCTACAAAAGGACTTTCATTTCCCAGTAGTTAATAGGTACATTCACACATACAACTTCTTCTGTAAATTTAATGGCATTTTATTATGTAAAGGCCTCATGTGAACAGAACCTGATGTCAAAACGCTGGCAATCAGTTCAAGCAATCTGCCAGCTAAAGAAGCCGTTTCATTCCTGAATTTCAATTGAGGACACAAACAAGATGCAGAATTGCAACTCAAATTTGAATTTAAAGTCCCCCCTGAGGAAAACAAGTATTTAAATGTTGTTTATGTGGTGTTTTTAGTATAATTTAAGACAAACCATGTGCAAATTCAAAAGACAGCACCATTGCGGAGTATTTCTCTTTAAAACTGCAGTGATCTAAAGATAGTTTCGAAAACGCGGTTTGAACTCGCTGGTGTTTCTTACGTCACAAACTACCGTGTAACCAATCACGTCAACATGGGGGTGGGCTTTAGTATATCATTAACTATGACCGCAATGAAGCAGTGGAGTCTCAAGAGAAGGTTATCCCAGTATATTTTTCTGCTGATATGAAAAATCGGGTAGATTTAGCAATATAGCGGGTGTATGATGTATATCTGAGTTGTTCAAAGTGTTTTTTTTTTAAGTATACTGATTTTTAGAAAACAGCTGTCTGACTCATGAATGGGAACATGGTTTGTGTAACATTAGCAACACATTATCCGCTGTTTGACAGCATAGTCAAGCCAAAGGATAATCATAATAATTACTGTTATGTGTCTGACGTCGTAAAAAGTGATACCATTGTGCTGCGTTTACCTGAGTGGATCTATGAGCTTGTGCGAGTGAGTGGAGGCGGGGCTAATTAGCATATTCATAAATCTGTGTATACTAAATGAGGCAAGGGTGTAGAGTTACATTCAAGCTATTTTTTTGACAGGAAAAAAAAAAAACATTTAAATGTGTCATTTTGGTGTTCAAAGATGAGTTTTAAGGAATAAAATTATTGACTGCAGGGGGACTTTAAGTGAAAATTAATTTCAAAAATAACTTCCAAGATTTTCAAGATAGGATTAGCTTTAGAGAGAGAGACAGATAGACAAACTGATCTGTTTGAAATGTGCCCAATAAATTTGTATTTTAGAACACTTAATTTCCCAGAATGCTAGATATGCACCATTATTTTGGCCGATCTCTATTCCAGACTTGTGCACAAACTGCACTGCAATCATCTCCCAAAATGTAATTTGTGCGGAAATCATAACTTTTGTTTTATAAAATCTACCAATTAAAAAGGTGTTCACTAAAACATTCTTATTATAAGTGATTGCTGATATCACAGAAAGCATATTTGTTTAAAATGTATGCAATATAGTTTTGTTGCATCACACACCACGTTTGAACTCTGGGTAGACAACAGAATTGACATGGTGGGGCACTGATAACCACAAATGGGCCTGGATTTGGCCCACAGGCCAGACTTTGAGTATCCCTGGTTTAAACAGTAATCTTGCAGTTAAGAACATAAATCAAACCAAGTGTCTGGAACTCTGACTGGGGGATTTTATTGTTCCAGTCAAAATTCAAACAATATCAAGAATAGCTAAGAAACAAACTAGCAGACCATATGGCAAACAACACATAATCCTGTTAGCTCTTAAGAAGCGTGCCTTAGTTTCTCGCTCTTCACACTCTCCTGTTACATGCTGTCTATTCTTTAAGAAATATTCAATGATTTAGGCCTCACAGAATGTCTGTTGCACAAAAACATGGTAAAACCAATCTCAAAATTGCAAGATCCAATCTGATGGCGAGCTGCCACTCAATTTTAGGGAGTTAAGGTGATTATACACGGGGCAACTTTTTGAGCAATGTTGCCAGGCAGTTTTGCAGAGCGATGTTGCTTGGGCACTTTCCCATTGAAAACAGGGGACAAATTTCTATCTGGATACTTCAGATCAAAATTGTTGCCTATTCTCAATGGGAAAGTGCCCAAGCAGCATCGCTCAAAAAGCAACATTGCTAAAAAAGTTGCCTCCGTGTATCCAGGGTACGAACTACGGGGGAGCTAGGGGGAGCTTGGCTCCCCTTAATAAGCCATGGGCTCCCCTGAAAACGTGATTTGTGAAATTTTGGGGGGTCTCAAAAAATATTGACAATGTGTTATTTTGACGTTCAATTTCAGTTTTGTGTAATGTGATCATCGTGGATTATTATGTGTAAAAATTAGGGGTGTAACGATTTATCGCAGTACGATATTTTGCGATGCAAAAATGTTACGATATGCATCGTAGAGTGATGGCGATACTTTTACGATATGACGGCAGTCTAATCTTATTGGTTGAGCTGCCAACGTGACCTACTCTGCAAGGTGGCAGTGAGAGAAACCGGTTGTCACCGCATATAAATGGTGTGTCTCAATCAGCTCTCTAGTTCAGTAAGTGTTTCGCGCACACATTGAATCTTGCAAGCAGGTTTAAACGTTTCTCGCGTCAGTCTCTTGCTTGGTCGCGTGAGAAAAGTCGTGGCTTTCTTTCACCGCAGTGCTGCAGCAAAAGCTGTGCTCACAGAAAAGCAAAAGATGCTTGCGATGCTTTGCTTTAAGAAGTTCCGCGGGGCCGTTCACATATTGCGTCTTTTCCGCATGCAAGTCGGTTATTTCAAATGTAGCCGCGCGGCAGGCGCGCTCATAATGGGATCAACGCGGTCGCGACGCGCATCCGGTGCGTTTTCCAGGCGCATCGAGATGAACAATTCTCAACTTTTCAGAATGCCGCAAGCGCACCGCAGGCCATGTGACAAGAATCAACCGATCAGCTATTGCCTTTCCGTAACAAAACATCAAAAGCTCAGCCGAACAGCTGATCATAGCTGTACAGGGAGGTTTTTATATCTTATCTCCATAAATATATCTAGTAATAAAGCTAATGCAATGGCTAGAAATCATTTATCCTTTGCAGAAACTTCCTGATCCTCTTCGAGAGCGCAGTTCATGGTTGCATAGCAACGACTGACGCGACGGGAGCGCAAGCGCTTTGGAAAGAAGGAGAAGCGGTGTGGCCGCGCTTTCCACGCATTTTTAGACGCGATATGTGAACGGCCCCTATTCATAATTCTAAGTTCATGTTAAATGTAACATTCTTTTTCAGTGACAGACAGACCTATTCAGCTGTTAATTTGAATACAGAAGGTTTTTATTAAACCTTGAAATGTGATCTTGTACGTACAACAAGGAAAATTATTGAAATTTGTTAATGTTTGAATTTCAGTTTCATTTTGTTCAAAATATCGTGATACATATCGTATCGTGAACTCCGTATCGAGATACGTACCGTATCGTGACCTGAGCGTATCGTTACACCCCAAGTAAAAATGCAAAAAATATCATTCATTCATGCATGACGGCGATTTAAACCTAATTCACTTCAATAAAGATAACTATACATGCTATTCTTGTCATGTGAATCAAGGTGTGGGGGCGCTGCGGTGCAAATTCCACTCATGTTTAGTACGATTACTTGAACAGCAAAGGATGTTGACCCCAGGTCTGTGTTAAGGTAAGGCATGTTATTCGCAATTATGTGTTGTGGCTGGGTTGTTATAGCTCTGAAACAATATTGCACTATCAAGGTACCAGGCAGCTAGATCTAGTCGCTGGATTTTCTAAAATTTTATATTTGATTTAAAATTTTACCAACAATTTAAATTTTGAAGTTTTCCTACCGTAAATATATCAAAAATGTAGTTTTGAAGTTTTTAAGGATGTTTTGTCCCATTAAAGGTGCCCTGGAATTAAAAAATTGAATTTAATTTGGCATAGTCAAATAACAAGAGTTCAGTACATGGAAACACCATTGTTTCCTCCTTCTTATATAAATCTCATTTGTTTAAAAGACCTCCGAAGAACAGGCGAATCTCAACATAACACCGACTGTTACGTAACAGTCGGGATCATTAATATTTATGCCCCAAATATTTGCATATGCCAGCCCATGTTCAAGGCATTAGACAAGGGCAGCCAGTATTACCTAGTCTGATGATTCAGCTGTGCACATCCAGACGTTAAGCAAGCAATGACAACAGCGAAAAATGGCAGATGGAGCTATAATAATTGACATGATCCATGATATCATGATATTTTTAGTGATATTTGTAAATTGTCTTTCTAAATGTTTCGTTAGCATGTTGCTAATGTACTGTTAAATGTGGTTAAAGTTACCATCGTTTCTTACTGTATTCACAGAGACAAGATTATCATTATTTTCATTTTTTAAACACTTGCAGTCTGTATAATTCATAAACACAACTTCATTCTTTATAAATCTCTCCAACAGTGTGTAATGTTAGCTTTAGCCCCGGAGCACTATCAAACTCATTCAGAATCAAATGTAAACATCCAAATAAATACCATACTTACGCGATTAGACATGCTGCATGACGAACACTTTATAAAGATCCATTTTGAGGGTTATATTAGCTGTGTGAACTTTGTTTATGCTGTTAAAGGTAAGCATGAGCTCCGGGGGCGGGGAGCGTGAGCATTTAAAGGGGCCGCAGCCTAAATCAGCTCATAGTTAATGATGCCCCAATATAGGCAGTTAAAAAAATTAATAAAAAAAAAATCTATGCGGTATTTTGAGCTGAAACTTCACAGACACATTCAGGAGACACCTTAGACTTATATTACATCTTTTTAAAAGACGTTCTATGGCACATTTAAAACATCCTGCAAGTTTCATAATTTAAAGCATCCCCCTCATTATAAACAAAGCATTTATTTAATATTTTTTTATCATTATCTTGCAGTTACAATAAAATGAAGAAGCTTTTCATGAATGGAAAAAAAGGAAAACTAGAGCTCTGACACTGATTTATTCTGTGGGATAAGGCTGATTCACACAGCAGCTGTCTGAATCACAATGGACAGTGTTAATCACATCAGTACAGCTCCTCTCCCATCACAGGAGACTGGCACAGACTGACCCCGACTGTGGAAGAGTATCTTCACCCAACGCAGTTCTCATCTCTGTCAAGGGTGGGCCAGATATGATGAAATGCAAGACTTCCTCAATTTGCAGTGCATCAGGAGTGTGCGATAAAAGTATCTGTATGTAAATGCACTTTGGGATAGATAGGATTCTTTAAATACACTTAAAATTGTCATTCTCAGAAGTGTTGTTATGCGCAACAAACTTCTGTATTCTGGAAAACAGGTCGCATCACTTTCGGTTCAGGTCTGCTGTATGTGATTCGTTAAATATAGAGCCATTAAAACAGAGTTATTTACAGTTAACTGAAATTAAACCATAAAAACTAAGCTTTGTTACTTGACATTAAATAAACATTAACTGAAATAAAATATTTAAAAAAAAGCTTAAACTTGTTTTATTTCAGTTAGTTGCCAAGGAAACATTCATTATTTTCATTTAGTTTAACTTATACTAAAATAATAATGTAAAACTGAAATAAAAATGTATAAAATATCAAAAAATATATAAAAAAATAAAAACAAAATTACTAAGATATAAAAATAAAAACTAATTAAAAAAGTATTAATAAATAGTATCTCAATAATACTACAATAAACAAAAGTTATTATAATAAAAGCAGCAGATCCATTCAAATTGCATGAATTTAGCATTAATAGGCCTTTTATCAAACAACAAACCAACATTTCACAGCGCTAACCTACAGTATAATGACATTGATTTTCCATGCTGCACAACTACATAAATATGATCATGTGGAATCAGTAACTGGTCCTGGATCAGCTATATCTCATATACATGAGCTCTGCCTGCTGTCACATGACACTTATCAGCCTTCATCTCCTTTTAGATGTTAAATTACATTAGAACATATCTGGATCTACTCTCCACTTCAACAGATGTCCAGCGCACCGGCTGCAGCAACTGCACAGATCACATCACTGTGAACTTCAGCTGATGCAAGATACCTCTGATCACGCACAAAAACATTATGAACCAAACACTGGCACCATATACGACACCCTTGCAAATTAGGGTGGTACCATCATACCATGATATGAAATGATTCAAGTGCCATGACATTTACATGGTACAAGAATCATATTTAATCAACAATGCATGTGCAAAAATGTCATTATTGTGGTACTATATGTGACCCTGGACCACAAAACAAGTCATAAGTCGCACAGGTATATTTGTAGCAATAGCCAAAATGATCAATTCTTCTTTTATGCCAAAAATCATTAGAATATTAAATAAAGATCATGTTCCATGAAGATATTTTGTAAATTTCCTACCATAAATATATCAAAAATTCATTTTTGTGAGTGAATATGCATTGCTAAGGACTCATTTGGACAACTTTAAAGGTGATTTTCTCAATATTTAGATTTTTTTGCACCCTCAGATTCCAGATTTTCAAATAGTTGTATCTCAACCAAATACTGTCCTATCCTAACAAACCAAACATCAATGGAAAGCTTATTATTAAGCTTTCAGATGATGTCTAAATCTCAATTTCGAAAACTTGACCCTTATGACTGGTTTTAGAGTCACATTTTGATATGGAGTAAAAAGAAGCACTACGGTATTCTACTATGGAAATACCACAGTATGGAAATATCAGTATTCCTAGAGTCCAACATAAATTCTAAAGTATATGAATAGCAACATTATTACAAAGTACATTTACAATATTATATACACAGTGGTTATAACATGGTGCATCATTAAAAAATACTATGGTAGAGTCCTTACTTTTATATGCATATACATATTTTGTATTAAAGTGATGGGTTAAACCGAGTTTTACTTCCACAACTATGCTGTTTTGTTTAAAAAATATAGTTTTCATGGTGTTTTTTGTAATATACTGACAAGACTACTGGCAACAAAACACTAAAGTGCTATTAACATACGATGTGTGATTATTGTACAATAAAATAAGGGCGTTACCATGGTACGGTGAGGTAAAGCGATGGTACTTCTACCTACTGTATGCTACCGAATGACTTCCAAAAGCATGGTATTTACCATGGTAAACTGTCCAAATAGCACGGTACTTTTTGAATTCAGGACCCTCACGAGGGAGTTTCTCTTCAGTGAGCCGTTATTCTGGATAAATCAGATGTTAGTTGAGTGTGTGGATGATGCTGGATGACACCTACCGTCTATGTTCTCTCTGTCGCTGATGTGCTGCAGGTTGCAGCCCGTGTCCTCTCGGCTCAGCTCCGGTTCGGGCCGGTACGGCTCCAGCCTCGAGTGCGCGTTCCGCCGGAGCTTCGGGCTGGACGACACGCAGCATGATGTGCTGTTCCCCATGAGTCCCGATGCGCGCAGATAAACAAACAGCCACGGATCGACGGAGCCCCGCCGCAGATGATGGGCGTAACAGCTGCGGATGACGGGATGAAACACGGGCTCTGCGATCTTCGAGATCACTCCCGTGCCAAACGCTCGTGTAAAGACATCAGCGTATTACAGTCACGACTGTCCTCATTAAATCAACACATAATCCACGCGGGCTGCTCTGGAGAGGTTTATGTGTGCGTATGCGCCGGTATCGGTGGGTTATTCCATGCTCGCCCGTCGCAGTTACATCGTATCGTTCAGCTGTCAGTGTTTCACCGTGCCCACGATCACACACACATATACACACACAGAGAGCACACGGAACAGCTTCCGGTTCAGCGCCTGACGTCATTCAGAACGATACATTTTGTATCTGCTTGCAAGAGACTGTAAACACGATATTGATAAATTTTCTCTTGAATGTTTGTGTTTTGTTTTTTTATTGGTTGCATTAAAGTATGTAAATCTGGTTACACAATCCTCAATGGATGAAATATATTTATTGAAACAAAACACTGTTTTTGGCGGTATTATGTAAAAAGAGCATAATTTGGAGTTGAATATTTACATAGCCCATTATAAACTATCTTTATATTTGTAGGTTTATATGCTTTTATAGAAATACGCAATATATTTGCTTTATTTGCTATATATATATATATATATATGAAGACTTCAGATGCAAAAGCCTCTAAGTGCCAATTAATAGGTCCTTTTCATTGAAATTACCCTAAACATCTAAATCTACAATATATTTACTTTACCCTGTAAAACCTATTAAATAATAGCCTAGTAAGGGAAAAAAAAAACAGTTTATTAAACCTGTAGACAAAATACTAAAAAACTTAATGTTTTGTATCATATTTGATACATTAGTCTGATACAGAATGATATAGTGAGAATATGGAGCTCACACTCGAGGAGGAAAACACAGCTCAGTTTTATTCAAATTAAGCAAAAATATGCAATTTCCTGCAGTTGCTGATATTATATGAACAAAAAGATGTAATTCTGATGTTTGTAATGTAAATCAATGAGATCAACACTATAACAGACTACTTACATAAAATGCATATTAGTACTCGCTATCTGCCAGTATTATGTCTTAGGCCCGTTCACACCAATAACTATAAAGATAACAATAAAGATATAGTTATAAAAATCTAAATCATCTAAATATAAAAGAACAGCACTGTCCAATCCACAGCTATAACGATACTGATATAGAGGAACAATCACTTTCAGAACGATTTTTTTCCCAGCTGTTTAATTATAAACACTGACAACCAATCAGAATCCACTCTAATTTAAGGGCTCTCGCATTTAAAATGGCGGATGACATTGAGGAAGTTAATCGTAGAGGTCCAGAAAAAGCCATCACTGTTTGACAAATCAAACCCACTTTTCAAGGATACTTAAAAAAAAAATGAATAAATGGAAAACAATCAGTCATACCCTCGGAATAAATGTTAAGAGGTATTAATGATGAGATCATTATTCTAGGCTAGCAAACAGTGTAACATAAGATTACCTCAGGTATCCAGCGCTAGTTTCGACAACATTGTCTTGCTGCCTTTGAAGTTGCAGTGAAAAAGACTAGATGTTGTTTTTATTCCACTATATTGACTTCATCAGCTAAATTCACTGTTAGATTAGATCAATTACACTAGTGCTGCATCTGAAAACTATAAAATGCTGCCTTCGGAGGACACGTTTCAAGGTAGGAAGGCGTCAAGGCACGTCCAAATCCAATGTTAGCTTCACTTCCTGTTTCCTGAGATACCTTAATCTGATCAATTTTTGAAGGCAGCATAGACGTATCCTTCGCTGCCTTTGATATCCCAAAAAATTGTATGTTCCATTCTGTGACAGTTGAGTTAGAAAAATAAAGATGGCATCCGAAAGTTGCATTTGCTGGTCAGTCTGTGTAAATGTATGTTTTTGACCAACATTTTCCACTTTTGATATCACTCCTAGCGTGAAATTACTACTGTAGTAATTAAATATGTGTTTAGTTCTGACCAAAGCTCGGTTTCCGGATGCAGCCTAGCTATTCACTCGAAACATAGCATGCTGAGGACATCTGCTGGTTAAAGGAGATGGTCCACACTGCAGAACACCAGATCCAGGGGGATCCAACTCCTCCCACTTTACATATCCCTAAACCTACCCGTCTCTGCCCCCTGGATCTAAACCTACCTGTCTCCGCCCCTGGATCTAAACCTACCCATCTGTCTCCGCCCCCTGGATCTAAACCTACCTGTCTCTGCCCCTGGATCTAAACCTACCCGTCTGTCTCCGCCCCCTGGATCTAAACCTACCCGTCTGTCTCCGCCCCCTGGATCTAAACCTACCCGTCTGTCTCCGCCCCCTGGATCTAAACCTACCCGTCTGTCTCTGCCCCCTGGATCTAAACCTACCCGTCTGTCTCCGCCCCCTGGATCTGAACCTATCCATCTCCGCCCCCCGGATCTAAACATACCCGTCTCCACCCCCTGGATCTGAACCTATCCGTCTCCGCCCCCTGGATCTAAATCTACCCGTCTCTGCCCCCTGGATCTGAACCTACCCGTCTCCGCCCCCTGGATCTGAACCTATCCGTCTCCACCCCCTAGATCTAAACATACCCGTCTCCGCCCCCTGGATCTAAACCTACCCGTCTCCGCCCCCTGGATCTGAAACTATCTGTCTCTGCCCCCTGGATCTAAACCTACCCATCTCCGCCCCCTGGATCTAAATCTACCCGTCTCCGCCCCCTGGATCTAAACCTACCCGTCTCCACCCGTGGATCTGAACCTACCCATCTCCGCCCCCTGGATATAAACCTACCCATCTCCGCCCCCTGGATCTAAACCTACCCATCTCCGCCCCCTGGATCTGAACCTATCCGTCTCCACCCCCTAGATCTAAACCTACCCGTCTGTCTCTGCCCCCTGGATCTAAACCTACCCGTCTGTCTCCGCCCCCTGGATCTGAACCTATCCATATCCACCCCCTGGATCTAAACATACCCGTCTCCACCCCCTGGATCTGAACCTATCCGTCTCCGCCCCCTGGATCTAAATCTACCCGTCTCTGCCCCCTGGATCTAAACCTACCCGTCTGTCTCCGCCCCCTGGATCTGAAGCTATCCATCTCCACCCCCTGGATCTAAACATACCCGTCTCCACCCCCTGGATCTGAACCTATCCGTCTCCGCCCCCTGGATCTAAATCTACCCGTCTCCGCCCCCTGGATCTGAACCTACCCGTCTCCGCCCCCTGGATCTGAACCTATCCGTCTCCACCCCCTAGATCTAAACATACCCGTCTCCGCCCCCTGGATCTAAACCTACCCGTCTCCGCCCCCTGGATCTGAAACTATCTGTCTCTGCCCCCTGGATCTAAACCTACCCATCTCCGCCCCCTGGATCTAAACCTACCCATCTCCGCCCCCTGGATATAAACCCACCCATCTCCGCCCCCTGGATCTAAACCTACCCATCTCCGCCCCCTGGATCTAAACCTACCCGTCTCCACCCCTGGATCTGAACCTACCCATCTCCGCCCCCTGGATCTAAACCTACCCATCTCCGCCCCCTGGATCTGAAACTATCTGTCTCCACCCCCTGGATCTAAACCTACCCATCTCCGCCCCCTGGATCTGAAACTATCTGTCTCCGCCCCATGGATCTAAACCTACCCATCTCCGCCCCCTGGATATAAACCTACCCATCTCCGCCCCCTGGATCTAAACCTACCCATCTCCGCCCCCTGGATCTAAACCAACCTGTCTCCACCCCTGGATCTGAAACTATCTGTCTCTGCCCCCTGGATCTAAACCTACCCATCTCCGCCCCCTGGATCTAAACCTACCCGTCTCCGCCCCCTGGATCTGAAACTATCTGTCTCTGCCCCCTGGATCTAAACCTACCCATCTCCGCCCCCTGGATCTAAACCTACCCATCTCCGCCCCCTGGATATAAACCTACCCATCTCCGCCCCCTGGATCTAAACCTACCCATCTCCGCCCCCTGGATCTAAACCTACCCGTCTCCACCCCTGGATCTGAACCTACCCATCTCCGCCCCCTGGATCTAAACCTACCCATCTCCGCCCCCTGGATCTGAAACTATCTGTCTCCGCCCCCTGGATCTAAACCTACCCATCTCCGCCCCCTGGATCTGAAACTATCTGTCTCCGCCCCATGGATCTAAACCTACCCATCTCCGCCCCCTGGATATAAACCTACCCATCTCCGCCCCCTGGATCTAAACCTACCCATCTCCGCCCCCTGGATCTAAACCAACCTGTCTCCACCCCTGGATCTGAACCTATGATTGAGAGATGAACAAATAAGCCTGATGGATCATATCCGATACTCACATTTTAACATGATTTTTCAAAAAAATGATGCAATCTGCTGTCCAATAAATGTTCATTTTGAAATATTACTAACAATATAAAAGTGAGTATGAGTGGCAAAAATGGCACTGATAAAAAATATTTTCTGACACTGTGTCTATGCTTTAATATCTTTACAAATATTGTTTTGTTTTGTTTTTTCCTCCCCTAGAGAGAGAAAAAAAAGTTCAAATAGGGATATAAAATCTCTCTCTCTCTCTTGTTTGTGTTAATTCAGTTTCAGTGACTTTCATTTAAAAATCACTATTACAATAAGTAAGCTATTGAATTTCAACTACACCAACAATATCTCTGTAAACGAGAAGTGACCATTTAAAATATAATTAAGATTACAGGTTTTGTGACATTTATTGGCTAAAACAGGCTTTATTTAAGCTTCACACAAAAGGCCCCACTAATAATAGGTTTATGTGGCTGCACTGTATATGTTATTATCAGAGGCTGGTGTGATTTAATGTCACTGACGTCACGGACACATCACAGATTCAAATCATTGTGTTCCAATTAAAAATTCAAAACTATATATATATTTGGTCTGAGAAAACATGGTCTATACTGTGTAAAAAACAATTTAGTAATAAAAAGAAGAATCTGCTCTGCTTTCATGAATGCAAGTCATCAAATTTAACAAGACTGCATCATAAATGATTGACAGATTTAATCTTCCGGGTAATCTGTAATGGAGTTTTATTGTCTAGTCATCCATTAATAAGTACTTTCATCTTTAAAGACTGTAAGGAAGAAAGGTTTATTGTACTGTAAGGTAATGCACATTAATACATAATGGTAATAATTAACTACATTAGTTAACATAAACTAATAATGAACCGCACTTCTAAAGCATTTATTAATCTTTGTAAATGTTAATTTCAACATTTATTAATGCATTATTAAAATCAAGAGCTGTATTTGTTTACATTAATGCACTGTGAACTAACATGAACAAACCATAAACAGCTGTATTTATATTAACTAACGTTAACAAAGATTTACAAATACAGTAACAAATGTATTGCTCATGGTTAGTTCATGTTAGTTAATACATTAACTAATGGACCTTATTTTAAAGTGTTACCACATGAGCATGATAAAATAGTAAACAGACGTATAAAGTCAAGCTTAAAGTCATATAGGATAATTTAGAATGGAATAAAAATACATGAGAAATGAATGAGGAAAGAAATAAGAGTGAACCCGGAATGAACAAAGTTTCATTCCAACTGTATAAACACCGTGGAAAGAGACACGCGCAGCACATTATTAGTCAATACAATACAGCAGCGCCCTCTAGTGGTATAACGTGATTTTTGTTTTTTCATAGATAGATAGATAGATAGAGTCAAAGAATGCTTTCCATGTAAAAGCAGGAAGGTCAGAGAACACGAGTAATTTGCATGTGCAAATGATGTGCAGCGGCTCCTGTCCAACCTCAGATCATCAAACATTCAGCACGCTGCGATGCGATGACGCTGTTCCACCTTCACTGATAGGAGGCGCTATTGAGCAATCAGACCACTTTATTTCAATATGTTTGCAATAAAGTGAGAAGCTAAATAATATTACCAAGCAAATAAATGTACGTATTTAATGAAAAATTAAATTAGGTTAATGACATTAGCAGTAACATAATAAGACAAGTAATAGCATAATAATAATAATGTCAATATAATGAAAAAGAAGGCATACTTCATTCATTGCATGCTGCTTCCACCTGGTGGATATATATGTTATTAAAACAAAACGCATACACCAGATGAATAAATGTTGAACATACAGAATATAATACAGAATATATCCATATAGGGGAGAGCTTTATTTTTTCCCACATTAATTTTAGACATCTAGTACAATTATGTGGTTTTGTTTCATTAATACAGTGTATACTTTTTGTGACAACATGCCCCATGTGGGGCACATTGTAACATGTGAGGGGCATGTTGTAACATGACCATATGACGAGTTAAAATGCTTTATGATATTAATATTGAACCACTTCACATGAACTGATTTAAATATGTTTTTAGTACCTTTATGGATCTTGAGGGAGGAAGTACCATTGCTGTGCAGGCCTCACTGAGCCATCGGATTTCATCAAAAATATCTTAATTTGTGTTCCGAAGATGAACGAAGGTCTTAGGGGTGTAGAACAACATGAGGGTGAGTAATAAATGACATTATTTTCATTTTTGGGTGAACTAACTTTTTAATACAGACATGTTTTTATTATTTTTTTAATTATGACAACAATCATATACTAGCATCGGTGCATCCCTAATTTATACAAATTAAAACATGATATCAGAGTTTTAAAATAAATCAAACATTTTAAAAGAGAACAATACATCATGGTTGTTTAAAGCAATAAGCTTTAAAGAGTTAGTTCACCCCAAAATGAAAATTCTGTTATTAATTACTCACTGACTTTATTCAACAATTTCGTCTCTCAGCTGTCATTCTTCTACGCTGTTTACATTGTAAACACAGTGCAGCACTTCCAGGTTCTACATCAGAATGCCGACTCAGTATTGGACTGTAGTCACATGGACTATTTTAACGATGTCTTTACTACTTCTCTGGACTTTGAATGTGGTAATTGTATTGCTTTCCTTGGGGATCAGAAACCTCTCAGATTTCATCAAAAATATCTTCATTTGTGTTCTGAAGATGAATGAAGGTCTTATGTGTGTGGAACGACATGAGGGTGAAAAATTAATGACAGAATTTTTATTTTTGGGTGAACTAACCCTTTAAGCGGTGTTGTCAGCAAGTCGTTTCCCATCGTGCTTTTGATCAGCGCAGTCTGTGGGGAGCAACTGCGCCTGACTGCAGAGTCCGACACGACCACCTCGCTGTCACAAGAGTTTTTGACATACATCAGCATGATATCAGAGCAAGTCAGACCACACTCGGACACACTCGTGATCGGTTCTGTGCAGATTCTGCTCATCTCAAATAAGATGAGCAGAGAAAATGCGAGATCTTGCGAGATCAAATGTGACTTGAGAAGAAAAAACAAATGGAGGACTATCGACGTCATCAGCTGGTTCTCCTGGTGTGAGTTTTGAAAAACAAAGGAGAAAAAAGAGAATATGGGTGATCTTCTTTCTCAATACTTTCGTTTTGAAAGTTTCAGTTATAGAAGCAAGCAACATCCGGTTGGCGAAGCTTGCTCGCTTTCATTGGCTATCGCAAGTATCACGTCAGAGGCAGTCCGATCAAGAGTCATAAATATCAAACACGACACGATCGGGAGCAATAAAATAATTATAATGATGCTAAACAATTGAGATTTTTTGGACAAAAATTGGTTGAGAGAAGCCTGGAATCAGGCCACACACCCCAGTTGGGAAATAAGTCACACGTGTAACAGTATATTGGATCCGTGCATTCAGTCTTAAAGGGACCTAATAAACCTGCTGCTGTCCGTTTCAATGTTAATCAAACCACTAAAGACTATGCAGTGGTTTTACATTTGATTACTTTCTGTTTTGTTTTTTTGTAGTTGTTGTTCTTTTTTTTAAAATTATTATTATTATTATTATTATTTATTTCACAGGAATGCTGTATTTCTTAAGCTGATAAATAAATGTTTGATACTTGATACTTGCATGATACTTTCTTATCTCTTTATTTTTTATACTTAAAATACATTGTTAAGGATAGCTAAATAACCCCAGTGGGTCTATTTGAAGCCTTCTATTTATCATGTAGTATTATTTATTTCGGTGATCGGTATCGGCCAATACTGCTTCGGTAATCAGTGATCAGCCCCAAAAACCCTGATATATAGAGCAGAAATTATTTAATTATTTTAATTAATCATCAACTGGACCACAGTTATAATGTGCATTCATTTTTAAAATGTTTTTTAAAGAAGTCTGCATTTATACTTATACAATGATGCACTTATATACTACTTATACAAGGCTGCATTTATTTGATCAAAATACAGTAAAAACAGTTTTATTATAATTTAAAATAGCAGTTTTCTATTTTAAATATATAGTAAAATGTAATTTATTCCTGTGATCAAAGCTGTATTTTCAGCATCATTACTCCAGTCTTCAATGTCACATGATCCTTCAGAAATCATTCTAAAATGCTGATTTGATGCTCAAGAAACATTTCGTAATATTATCAATATTAATTTAAAACATTTACAAATTTTAAACATTTAATTCTTAAAAAATAAACATCAAATACTAATCATAGTTTCTATCACAATGCAAGAGATACTCCAGTTTATTAATGAATGCTAAAAATTAATGCTGTCAATCTCATATGTGAATGATAAAAAACGATTAATGTGTTCTGACTGAAATAATGTCCCTCTCACAGTCCACGAGCTTTTTAACAGTCCAGACATGTTGGGTTGTGCTCATGGCTCTGGACCAAGTCATTTAAAATGAACCTTTAATTAGAGCGGATTAATATCAGATAACGTTTGCCTTTCATTACCAGTAAAAGGGTCATTATGATGTTTTGACAGACAAAACCCTCCCTTAATAATCATGACATCATGTCAAGACAATGCATTTGTACTCGAAGGCTGATAAATTTACTTATTTTAATTTGTTTTATTACATCATTTCTTTCCTTTAGCAGTAGAAGTGTCTTCACTTCCACTTTTTAACACATTTAACATCTTTACAGGACAAATAAGTATTATTTTCTTATACAGATGATAACACTGTTCACAAATTACAATATACAGATGATTAAAGGGTTAGTTCACCCAAAAGTTCAAATTCTGTCATTAATTCCTCACCCTCATGTTGTTCCACACCCGCAACACTTTCATTCATCTTCGAAACACTAATGAAGATCTTTTTAATAAAATCTGAGCGATTTCTCCCCCCCCACTGACAGTCTAAGCAACTACCACTTTGACGTTTCAAAAAGCTTTTTAACAGTCCAGACATGTTGGGTTGTGCTCATGGCTCTGGACCAAGTCATTTAAAATGAACCTTTAATTAGAGCCTTTATTTAGAGCCTTAATTAGAACCTTAGAACCTTTAATTAGAACCTTTAATTAATTCCTCACCCTCATGTTGTTCCACACCCGCAAGACTTTCATTCATCTTCGAAACACAAATGAAGATCTTTTTAATAAAATCTGAGCGATTTCTCTCCCTCCACTGACAGACTAAGCAACTACCACTTTGACATTTCAAAAAGTTCATAAAGAGATTGTAAAACTAATCTATATGAATCAAGCGGTTTAGTCCAAATTTTCTGAAGAGACATGATCGCTTTATATGGTGAACAGATTTAATATAAGCTTTTGTTCGCATATAAAGATTCATCAAGAACACATCAGTTATGGTAAACAGAAGCTCAAGCATGTTTGCTTGACGTGTGAAAACCAATGAGGTCCTTGTGTGTTATTTGAGCTTCTGCAAGAACCAATGAGGTTTGTTCTCACGCATCAAAGCACGTATACGATTGAGCTTATGTTTATGTTCGCTGATCAGTATTTCCAGATGCAGCATTAATATTTGCATCCAGGCGGGCTGTGGCACAACAGAGGCTACAGAGTTGCCAAGTCTGCGGATTTCAATCATTGTTAGAGGTTACCATTCAAACCAATCTGCATTCAGTATAACTTAAAAGCTTCATTAAACTTGCTTGTGGACAAAAGGTGAAGAGAAACTCCATTTAGCTAAAATGTAGATTAAAAGAAAAGAATTGTTTCCAAAATGAATCGTAGCCTGTGCCTAATTTAATTGTAGAACTATTGCCACTAATGGTCTCTATGATCAATTTAGGCTTTCGCTGCTTTTGGGAAATGCAGCCCAGTTCGAGCCAGCAAAGGTTTGTTGCTGTAGTTTCCTTGATGCAAGTTCTGTGCCAAAATGACTGTATGGCAACTTCTAATAGGCCTATACCCTTTATATTTTTATTTTACTGAAAAATGCTATTGTAACATGTAATGTTTACAGTATGTATAATGAGTGTGTTTAGATTATATAGAACATATTGCAGAACCTGATTTCACCAAGTACAACATCCCAATCACCCAATCAGATTTGAGAGATAAGTTTATGCAACATTTAGGCTCACATCCAGGGTTAAGTGCTTCTACATCAATGTTATTCACATATCATTTCCCTCAGATTTTATGGATAAGTTATGTGTAGGGTTAGATTTAAAGATTGGGATATGGTTAGGATTACAATTTCGGGCAGGCATGCTGTTCCAGGGTCAACAAAATATGTTGACCCATGAAAGCTAGTACTAATGCTCTAGTGATCCAGTAGGGGGCAGCAGTGCATCATCACACTAACAGCCACGAGCACGTGTTCTGCAGCATGGTCACTCATGCTTCTGTCAGACGCACACCACGACTACTCCTGATCGTGATCACACTGCGTACTCGTGGTATATATGCAGTATTTGTTTGCAAAGAAGGATCACATAATAAATGATTCCCCTGACATCATAATCTACTGTCTGCTGAAGTTAAATCGAGTGCAATGCAAAGTACCAAACTTCACCAATGAATCCAGTGCACATTCAAAACACAAGGTAAAGGTGAAGTAATTCATCACAAGAGTCAAGTTGCATAATTTCTTCATTCATTTTTTTTTTTTTTATTCTTTCAGTGAGCATGGACGTATTTCATAGTCCTAGCCATACACACTCTCGCTTACACATACAAAAATTAGCAAATCCAATTATTTAAGTTGATTTAAGTATGCAAAGCAAGGCCCGTGGGGTCATATGCACATAGGCAATCAATAGTAATTACCATTTCATTTCTCCCTTGTTATTTCCTTCCGTCTTAAATCAGAATCTGATCTCATCTGACTGATTAAGCCTCGGCCCGTTTCAGGGTCCGTATCAAGCCCAGATGTGTGGACTTGCCTGACTTTAACTTCTTTTCATACATCACTCCTCTTAAACGCAGCGCTCCAATTAAACTCCAGGCCTGGATCATTCTAATGCCCTGGAAAATAGACCATTTCCATTAAAGAGACGCTTAATTCAGGCACTGTGGGGTCCCAGAATGCTTTGTGCTGCAGATTTCTGCCTTTGATTTCACACTTATATGGATTTCTGGAGAAAGATGTATGATCCCGAATGATATTCCTGTGCAGTAAATAGTGAACGCCCATAGTGGTAAAAATAGATTACTTGAAAGCTACTGCGATAACAATGGTAATGAGAGACAATAAATCTCGGTGTGTAATATTAGAAAAGCAATATTTCTCTTTCAGATAAATCATGTGTGTGTGTGTGTGACATATGTGGAGGATGAATATTTATGAATGAATAAATCCATGAAGAAATAAACTGGCGTAATGTTCCAGCTTTTGCGGCTCGATAAAATGTGAATGATGAATGTGGGACTTTTTGATGCTTTTTTTGCAGGCAGATTGAACAAATCTCTGCTGTGCTGTACTGTACATTGTACAGTATCTGACGCTGGATGTTTCATTGATTAAGGGCTGTACGCTTCACTGCTTTCTCGTCTGTTATTGGAGATGGTATCAAGAGCCTTATTACTGATTTGCTTTTCAGCACTTGCTTAAACAGAGAAGAAAAGGAACAATGCTTTTCATATTCATCAACTTTAAAGATTTTTTTCTTTTTCTGCAGGCCCAGGTGAGCCAGTAGTTTTTTACATGCCTTGGGACAATTTTTCCTGGCCAAAATGAAATGTTTTGCTATTTTACTAAGCAAGAGTAAGTAGCATTAGATAGTAGTGAGATTTCTTTAAATGGCAACAAATATAAAACCTCTTAAAGGGATAGTTCACCCAAAAATGAAGATTAATTTACTCACCCTCAAGTTGTTCCAAACTTGTATGAATTTCTTTCTTCTGCTGAACACAAAAGAAGATATTTTGAAGAATGTCAGTAACTAAACAGTTGATGGGCCCCATTAACTTCCATAGTATGGAAACAAACAAACAAACAAACAAAAATGACTAAGTCAATGGGGCCCATCAACTGTTTAGTTACTGACATTCTTCAAAATATCTTCTTTTGTGTTCAGCAGAAGAAAGAAATTAATTACAGGCACCCCCAAAGGTTGATTTTTATTCCAAAAAAAAAAAAAAAATACCACCAGTAAAATCTAAAAAAGCACTGGGTTAAAAACAAACCAATTTGGGTTGTTTTCAACCCAAGAGCTGGGTAAATACAGGACAGAACACATGTTGGGTTAATTTTACCCATGGGTTGATTCATTTTTTACCATAATACTTATTTTTTACTCCATACATGAATTAATGTTTATGGATTAATTTAAATCCTCTCTTTTTTTTTTTTTTTTTTTTAAATATTCCACACAACCACTGGTTTGCATTATAATTCCTTTATTTTTTGATCATATTTTGTAGTATAACATATTTTATATCATTTTTAATACATTGCCTACATTTAAGCTTGTTTAACAAATATTAGAAGTAAAAATTAAACATTTAGAAGTAATTCAAGTGTAATCGCCCATTCTCTGTTATCCTGTTTCCACCGTAATGGCACTGGATCTCGTGCCGGAGATGACTCACGTTCAGCGGGGGAACTGATAACTTCAGATCGCTGCCCTGCGTTTCACTCGTAGCCAAAAAATGCTGTGACTGACTCCATAACCTGTCCATAAATAATCAGTGTACAATTCTGAGAACATATTTTAACATCCTAAGTAATTATTTTCTGCATCTTTTTGAATAAAATCATAACATTTTATGCAAGGCATCAGGTGTTTCCATCACGAGAAAAGACTGATGCGACACTCGTTTTAGGTGACTCACATCACACATCTGTATGTTGCTTTGCATAAAATTAAACAATATACAGAACGAATTTTTAGATAAAATAAAACGTACACAAAACTGTATTTTAACGAAGACATGCACCAATTTGACGGAGATGCACTATTCTCTCCTGAAGAGGGCGCAAAAGGCCTGCGATAAATAACTCAAACACTGGGTTGTTACGTCTGACCCAGGATCTGGGTAACACAAAAACTACCCAAACACTGGGTTGTTACGTCTGTCCCAGGAGCTGGGTAACACAAAAACTACCCAAACACTGGGTTGTTACGTCTGACCCAGGAGCTCGGTAACACAAAAACTACCCAAACACTGGGTTGTTACGTCTGACCCAGGAGCTGGGTAACACAAAAACTACCCAAACACTGGGTTGTTACGTCTGACCCAGGAGCTGGGTAACACAAAAACTACCCAAACACTGGGTTGTTACGTCTGACCCAGGAGCTGGGTAACAAAAAAAAACTACCCAAACACTGGGTTGTTACGTCTGACCCAGGATCTGGGTAACACGAAACCTACCCAAACACCGGGTTGTTACGTCTGACCCAGGATCTGGGTGACACGAAATCTACCCAAACACTGGGTTGTTACGTCTGACCCAGGATCTGGGTGACACAAAACCTACCCAAACACTGGGTTGTTACGTCTGACCCAGGAGCTGGGTAACACAAAAGCTACCCAAACACTGGGTTGTTACGTCTGACCCAGGAGCTCGGTAACACAAAAACTACCCAAACACTGGGTTGTTACGTCTGACCCAGGAGCTGGGTAACACAAAAACTACCCAAACACTGGGTTGTTACGTCTGACCCAGGAGCTGGGTAACACAAAAACTACCCAAACACTGGGTTGTTACGTCTGACCCAGGAGCTGGGTAACAAAAAAAAAACTACCCAAACACTGGGTTGTTACGTCTGACCCAGGAGCTGGGTAACACAAAACCTACCCAAACACTGGGTTGTTACGTCTGACCCAGGAGCTGGGTAACACAAAAACTACCCAAACACTGGGTTGTTACGTCTGACCCAGGAGCTCGGTAACACAAAAACTACCCAAACACTGGGTTGTTACGTCTGACCCAGGAGCTGGGTAACACAAAAACTACCCAAACACTGGGTTGTTACGTCTGACCCAGGAGCTGGGTAACACAAAAAATACCCAAACACTGGGTTGTTACGTCTGACCCAGGAGCTGGGTAACAAAAAAAAACTACCCAAACACTGGGTTGTTACGTCTGACCCAGGATCTGGGTAACACGAAACCTACCCAAACACCGGGTTGTTACGTCTGACCCAGGATCTGGGTGACACGAAATCTACCCAAACACTGGGTTGTTACGTCTGACCCAGGATCTGGGTGACACAAAACCTACCCAAACACTGGGTTGTTACGTCTGACCCAGGAGCTGGGTGACACAAAAACTACCCAAACACTGGGTTGATACGTCTGACCCAGGAGCTGGGTAACACAAAAACTACCCAAACACTGGGTTGTTACGTCTGACCCAGGATCTGGGTAACACAGAATCTACCCAAAGACTGGGTTGTTACGTCTGACCCAGGATCTGGGTAACACAAAAACTACCCAAACACTGGGTTGTTACGTCTGACCCAGGAGCTGGGTAACACAGAATCTACCCAAAGACTGGGTTGTTACGTCTGACCCAGGATCTGGGTAACACAAAAACTACCCAAACACTGGGTTGATATGTCTGACCCAGGATCTGTGTCACAACAAAACTACCCAAACACTGGGATGTTACGTCTGACCCAGGATCTGGGTAACACAGAATCTACCCAAAGACTGGGTTGTTACGTCTGACCCAGGATCTGGGTAACACAAAAACTACCCAAACACTGGGTTGATATGTCTGACCCAGGATCTGTGTCACAACAAAACTACCCAAACACTGGGATGTTACGTCTATCCCAGGAGCTGGGTAACACAAAAACTACCCAAACACTGGGTTGTTACATCTGTCCCAGGATCTGGGTAACACAAAATCTACCCAAACACTGGGTTGTTACGTCTGACCCAGGATCTGGGTAACACAAAACCTACACAAACACTGGGTTGTTACGTCTGTCCCAGGAGCTGGGTAACACAAAAACTACCCAAACACTGGGTTGTTACGTCTGACCCAGGAGCTGGGTAACACAAAAATTACCCAAACACTGGGTTGTTACGTCTGACCCAGGATCTGGGTAACACAGAATCTACCCAAAGACTGGGTTGTTACGTCTGACCCAGGATCTGGGTAACACAAAAACTACCCAAACACTGGGTTGTTACGTCTGACCCAGGAGCTGGGTAACACAGAATCTACCCAAAGACTGGGTTGTTACGTCTGACCCAGGATCTGGGTAACACAAAAACTACCCAAACACTGGGTTGATATGTCTGACCCAGGATCTGTGTCACAACAAAACTACCCAAACACTGGGATGTTACGTCTGACCCAGGATCTGGGTAACACAGAATCTACCCAAAGACTGGGTTGTTACGTCTGACCCAGGATCTGGGTAACACAAAAACTACCCAAACACTGGGTTGATATGTCTGACCCAGGATCTGTGTCACAACAAAACTACCCAAACACTGGGATGTTACGTCTATCCCAGGAGCTGGGTAACACAAAAACTACCCAAACACTGGGTTGTTACATCTGTCCCAGGATCTGGGTAACACAAAATCTACCCAAACACTGGGTTGTTACGTCTGACCCAGGATCTGGGTAACACAAAAACTACACAAACACTGGGTTGTTACGTCTGTCCCAGGAGCTGGGTAACACAAAAACTACCCAAACACTGGGTTGTTACGTCTGACCCAGGAGCTGGGTAACACAAAAATTACCCAAACACTGGGTTGTTACATCTGACCCAGGAGCTGGGTAACACAAAAACTACCCAAACACTGGGTTGTTACATCTGTCCCAGATTCTGGGTAAAACAAAAACTACCCAAACACTGGAAAAATAACCCCCCCAAAAAAAGACCCAAAAGGCTCAAGATAAAAGATAAAAATAACCCAAGATGATTAACTGCGCCGTGCTAACCAGCCAAACTTTGATCTCTTGGGCTCAGTTTGGTAAGCGGCTAACTCTCTCACATCTTGTTTATCAATTTTGATTTTAAATTTAGTAAGAACTGTGAGTTTGCGCAGAATGCAGGTGAGCAGCATTCATCAAAACTAACATTGTCTTCTGAACAATCACAGCTGCTGTTCGCCACATTGGTTTCTAAAACGAACCATCGATCACGACTACGGAGACGCAGAGTTAGAAAAGAGCTCATCCCTCATGTGGCAGATAGCGAACTGATAGTTTGCTTAGATTCTCAAATTTTATTGTAGGACAAATGATAGCTCACAAAACCAGACATCAATCACGACACCTTTAGCGACACTTTGCTGCCTTCGCCGTTTCCCGCATGCTGACCGTTTCCTGTAGATTATAAAGCTGATCGTACAGCACTGTGTTTATGCACAGCATGAGGCGCTGAACTGGTGTTGGCTCAGCACTGTTGGGAAGACCCATGATTTGATATATTAAACCTAATATCTCAGTGACATTTCTCAGGACAGATTTTCATCGGCAGAGTTTCATCTGCACTTTTGGGTCCCGTTCTTGATAAATGACCCTGGACGTTAATTCTCTCCTCTCCGTCTTTCATCTTTGCAGAGCGGCGGCGGCCCACTGCGACCACACCGGGGAAAGAAACTTTGAGCGGCGAAAAGGAGAGAGCAAGAAAATGGACAGCGCCATTAATGGAATTGACATTAATTTGACAGAGTGCTGGGTAACATATGAAGTCACTGGCAGTTCATAAGAATAATATTAAGAATGCATTATCATGCAAGGGCGAAGCTCGACACGAATGGCAGGCATTCGGTGTGGCGGGCGAAAAGAAAGCGCATGCACCGATGCAGTTTAACCTGTCTTGTTTGTACCACCCAGGTGCATGTGAGCGCAAAACATTAAAGCATTACTCGAAAAACTTGGCTGCAGAACACTGCGAATGGATTTATGACTTTCTCTGCGCACACACAATATAGGAGAGCGACGCATGGCTTACGTGCCCTTGAGAAAAGCAATTATGCGTGTGCATTCGCAACAACAAACAACTCCCACAGTGTGCCCTGACTTGAAGCATGACCGTCCATGTAACAGCCAAAGGCCATTACCAATCCCCATTAACACTAATCAAAAACCACTTTACTTGATAAGAACCGAGGGGTCGCCTACTAGCGACCCCTCCACATCTAACCCGAACTGTTATTGATGCACCCCAATCAAGGTAGCAGTTAGGCTCATAGTCTCGCCATGGATAAAAAGATGGTAAACTGGATTTCCAATTATATCTCTGAGGGGAAAAGAGTAAAAAAAGCCTTTCTCGAATCAGCTGTGGTTAGCCTTTGGGTTATCTGCCTGAGAGGGGATTTGACTGGTCTCCAAACAATATGGCTCCAGAGAGACTTCCCTGCTGCAGAATGTAATTATGCAGATGTAGTTAGAGTGAATGTGTGTGTGGAACTCAACTCCAGTGAGTGTGGGACTTACGGGAAGCTTCACAGCTGGAGCCTACGACAACAACGACACGGTGATGACAGATTGTGGGGATGATCTAAGGCTTAGTTTACCCAGAATTTAAAGTTCTGTCATCATTGACTCACCCTCATGTTTTTCCAAGCCTGTATGACTTTTTTTTTTTTTTCTGTGGAACACAATAGGAGATATTTTGACCAATGTTCAAGCTGCTCTTTTCCATACAGTGGAAGTGAAAAGCCATGAATGTGGATGAGCTCTAAAAACACACAAACCCACCTCCCCTCACTCACTCACTAGTTTAATTTTCTGCGGATGAATATTGTTGGTGTTGGGCTTGAATTTTGGCGTGGGATTGTGCGTATTGTGCATAATTTTACAGATTTTGTTTTCAAGTGCGCGCACATAAAGTGTTATTTGCGTATAAACAATCATCTACACACAAAATAATATCAAAACGTAAATAGTTGAGAAAGAACACACATTTGTGTAACAGTGTAATGGATCCGTAAATCATGTCTTAAAGTGACAGCAGCCTAATAAACCTGCTCCCAAATAATAAGATAATAATAAAATTATCTATATGGCACTTTTTCCCCATGGTATCAATATCAAATTTGTGGCCAGTGAAAATGCTGAGTGACTAGTAACTTTGGAAAACCACTAGCCACAGTGGCTGGTGAGCAAAAAAACCTCAAAACCCTGTAGTATATGTAAATAAACAATGTTACTCATTCTCCATCTTCCCTGGACCAGGAAATTCCCATTTATTTATCGGCAAAAGTTTGACTTTTGACAGCTCCAGGGCTTTTGCGAAAAATGAAAGCTCTAGCGTAAGTTCTGCAGGAAGACTCAATGTTATGTCACCAATTAGTTTAGAGCTAACCAATCATTATCTTGCACTTGGAGTATATAAGATTGCTGACACATGTTTGAGTCCGCAGATGCTGTCGCAAACCTTCACCTCCATCTTCCCCACCACCACCAGGATGGTCCCTGTCCATACCTCCCAGGGGGTCGGCTACGCCCCTGCCTTCATCTTCAGGCAGGAAATGCAGAGTCGGCAACCCTTTAGGATCTGAGCTACGGACGGGGCCTACGCCAAAGAACTTTCTTACAACATTTTGCTTGCTGATTGTTAATAAATATGGTTGTCACGTTATCTTACCGGTCTTTTTGGTAGAACTACAGATTATACTTCCGTATTTTTGCATCCCCGCCTACGAACAGTGAGACAGAAGGTTATTAACAGAACAGTTATTGTACGGTTAGGTTTATCACTAAAAATTGTATTGTACTTTGGCTGAATCCCAAATAGCACACTTCAAAGCACTTTCGGTCTTGTGGACTTACAATGGCTGCCGTGTGTGCGTGTCCGTTAAGTCCACGAGATCATAGGGTGTCCCATTCATCATTTTAGGTTTCAGATGGGTGCTCACGAGCACCCCCTTTGCGGCCGCTATGCGCCCTCGATGCGCACTTCAGCTGAGCCCGCAAGTTCGCGGACTTTACCTGGCAGTCAAAGTGGCATTACGTCACGAAAGTGCAGACTCTGAGGAAGACCGTGAGGGTTTAGGCTGCCATTTGGGATCCAGCCTTTGTCTACTTTTAAAACAGCATTATGGTAAAACTATGTACAAGATGCGTTTTGCTTCGGGGTGTTGGGCAGAACTGACAGAAAGGCAGTTTCTGTCAGTTTTTTTCCCCTCTGTTTGGCCTAAAACACTGTGTTCGTAGTCATCCCATTTAAAACATTGGTTGCAGCCAAAAGCTTAAAGATGCTGCCTACAGAGGATGCATTTCAAGATAGGAAGGCATTATGGCATGCCCGAATCCAATGTTTAGCTTCACTTCCTGTCTCCTGAGATTATCCTAAACCATTATGCTGCCTCAGATGTCTGTCTGAAATCAGTTTCATAAAGTATCTTTGTGCAGACATATATAAAATAAAAATGGCAAAAACATACAACTGAATTACTATAAAATTAGAAGTTAGAAAATATAAATAAAATATTAATGAAAAATATCGTAATAATACTAAAATAACACTGGACGGCTCACACCATCACAAGACAGGGCAGTCGACATCTTAATGTTCCAACATTTGAATGTATGCAGATTTAAACGAGTTTTGGGATGGCATGAGGGTGATTAAATGATAACATAATTTTCATTTTTTTGGTGAACATTTACTTTTATTTATTTATTCCAGACATGTCTTTACTGAAATATCTTAGGGCCTTTCAAGTGAACCCCAGTTTTTTTAAATCCAAATTAGCCCCAGATATCAATTTTTTGGGTGCGTGTCGTTTTCAGCATCGCATTGATCACTGGCCAAAATGGTGCTGCTTTAATCTACTGCCTTTATCCTAAATGAAATTACACATTCAAGGTTTGATACAAAGGCAGATGAAGGCATATTTGAACATTCAAAAGTGAGCATTCCCAAAATTAATTTCATCTCTAGGGTTCATGCATATTTAATAGAGAGTGCTAGAATATCACAGGGTAATACAATCCCAGCAAGTGGAGAGAGAGCGAGCAACAGAAAAGAGAGAACTGCAGTTGTTGTCATGAGCAATAACTCTCAGCGGTGCTGGGAAACAAAATAGGCAGGATGCTTTTGATGAAAGAGCCAAGAGTGTGGAGGCCCAGGTTAAATGCTGAGGAGCCGTGGAGACCTTCAGATACCGGGAGAAACGCTGATAACTGACTGGCAATAATTGACGAGCCCCATGGACACCATCCCTGGAGACCCACACGCGTCTGCCTTCAGTCATACTAACTAGTCTCTGAATTCACAGCCGTGTGCTTGTGATAAATTCCCACACGTGTCCGTTATTACAAATCACACCTAGAGATCTGATCTGATTAGGGGTATTTGAGTTTGTAGATACATCTCAGTGCTAAGTGATACAGCAAAAATGTTTAAGCCTTTCAGTGATATTCAGTATATACTTTCGATCTCAATATTTATTTGTGTAAAATTAAGTGTAAATGTAGTTTTAATTAAATGAACACAAGGAGGAATATTTTTCTTTTAAATATAACAAAAATTATATTTGCCTACATATATTTTTAACTTGCAATACATAAAAAAAAAATGTGACGCTGGGACTTTTTCAAGTGAAGACAAAAATAAATCATGAAATCAAAATTAATACTATTTGCTATTTTCTTTATTAACACATGATTCTGGTCTTATTGTGCAAGATGTAACATGCATTCAGTGCACACGAAGGTAAAGAAAGACTGTATTTATGAATGATGCAAAATATTCAGGATCACAGTAACAACATAAGAGAAATTCTAACTACATAAATAAACAAGACAAGGTACTGAACATAACAGGGATTTGAAATCCAAGACGAACGTAATGAATACAGGTGCAAATCCTAAGTAACCACAGAAACAAACAAGGACATAATCAGTAACCCAGGAAACTAAAACTAAACAGAGCAGGGAAATAGGAACTAAAGGAAACAAAACAGAATATCAAAATAAGAGTTATTATTCCAAAGAAAAAAAAAAAGTTTGTCAAAATATAATCTTCAATTGGGAATATATCAGATTACGGAAATTAACTGAGTTGTGAATAATGTTTTGTGATGACTTCGCAATTTGCAAGGAAAGACCATGAAACTAGTCTAATGACAGACTCTCCAGCAATCTTAATGGCTGAGTAAAAAGTGCATTAAAGCCATTATGTTAATGACAATGTTGATATTTTTTAATCGCCACCAAATCATCACAAACTTATCATGAATATTCCATATATCACCATTAATACAACACCAGAGTGCATACATGTGTAAACTGCACAGTGTTACATGTAAAACTGTACGTTTATGTAAACCATAAACATGGCAGGCTGTGATTTCATTTCCCTCTGCTCATTTGCATGTCTCTTATGACAGTAAGTGTTCGTCTGTTATTTACTTATTGTGTTCATGGTGTGGATTGTGTATTCCTCCTGTGTGTGAAAAATGAGGCATGAAACAGCGTTGTCATGCTGAACAGAATTTTAATTACTGACTGTCGCTCTCCTCCAGTGTTAGTACGCCCCAGCAGCTCCGAAACAACTGCAAAATAACCTGATGCGAGGCAAGTCACCGTCATTACAGACGCTACCGGCTCTCTTCTAAAAGCTGCAACACAATTAAAACCCGGCAGCCGAGCTACCATTATACCACCTTAGTAAAAAAAAAACAACAACTGAGGTATAAAAAAAAACTAATCAATTCCTAACCATGGTGTCCATCTGGAATATGAAGTCTGGGTAGTGGGAAAAAAAGAGACTTATTTTGATAAAAGCTCATTCATTTGCATTTAAAATGTGAGTTTTAATTGAGACTGTTTGGGTAATTAGGAAGGGAAAAATGGCATTTTTTGCGCTCATGTGAGACAGAAGCTTCTGCCAGGAAACCGAGTGTTCCATGACAGCGTACCTGATCCCCGGCGGAACCCGTGCATCCAGGCCTCTTAACCAAGGTTAAAGAGACTCATCAAAATAAGCCCTATTCATTAGCAGACTTCCCTCGCTGACACCCACGCCAGCCGAGAGAGCTATTGCAGTCACGCACACACATCCAGGCTCGGTAAATCATCTGCACCCTTGTCTTTGACGTGGGCTTCTTTTACTTCCTCACGGTCTAAATTGAGTCGTAAAGACGTGTAAAAATAATGGCGCGGCGAACCTTGTTTCAGCCACCCATTTTTATTTCACCACAGGTCCCCGGTGGGCTGTTTGTGGCCACATTAGAACGTTGACACATTAATAAGTGTGGAGATATTTATACACGTTGACCTCCATCCCGACAGCTCCGTAGTTTGGGCCTGTTGGCGGGCGTTAAACTTGAATTATGTCTAATCACCGCAAGGGTTGATACCGTGAAGCGTGTTGTGCTCTGTGCATGTGTGGTTGTGTGTTTACCCATGGGATCTTGAGAAAAGAAGGTGAATAGGTATACAGTCTAACACAATGGAGCACTGGTTAATCTTTAGTCTGGTGGGAGATCAGCTAATAAATCTTGAATATGACAAGCATTTTCTTCGCTTTACCCCTTTTGAGTTATCCATTAACAGAAGGGGAGGGTTACCTAAAAAATATATATATCTATTCCTTGACAAATGATTTAATCACTTAATAAAAACTGACAAATAGCATTCCTCACAAGACGCACAGAGGAGACATGACAGGCAATGTTAACATGTTTCTAACAACATGAGCATAAAAATATAGTTTATTTCTTTCTTAAGTGCAAAAAAATGTGCTCTGTGTGAATGGCTCTAAACAGTTTGGCTACTTATAACATTAGAAATTGTGATCCTGTAGTAATTCCCTTGTTTACAAGATGTGATCCATTTTTACAGCTGTACCAAGAAACATTTTATATTCTGGTTATGAAATGCTGTTCCAAGTATTCTATAGGGAATAACTAACTGAAAGTAGCTGTAGGTAGAATATGTAATAATAATGACTGGACATTTCTTGGTAGCCGCTGTTATCATAATAATGTAGCTTTTCCAGTTACAAGCTACATTTTCCTGGTTTTTGTGTCTTATTACACCGTGTCCTAACCAGATGTGACGTGCAATAAAAGGCATCTTTTCCATGTTAATCAGAGTTTTTGTCCTAACTAGCTGCGACGGCGATACGCGACAATTCTATTTTAGAAACGGTTTCTATTTTTCTGCGATGCTGCAGGTGGAACAAAAACACGAAGTATGGTACTGTTTATGTGCTTTATTTATTGTTAAAAGCATCTAATGTCCGTTTGAATATCATATCGTGTTCACAGCTTTGCAGCCGTACTTAAAGTAACCATGGATGATTCATATCAGATCATGAAAATAAATAGATGGGCACACGAACGTTCAAACTGTCAACTCATTGTGAACAAACAAGTGTATTATATGACAAAGATTGTTTCAGTAACTCAGGATGTACTTTAAATAATGTTTAAATTGTGTAATATTTATAAATTTGATTGTGTAGGCCTATTCATCCATTTCAATATGACTGCTGTGTGCTTCCCAAGAGAGCCCACCCTCACGCTCTTCTGATTGGCTGTGGTTTTTGATTGATTTTGTTGAGTCTCGTAGTCGGGTCCCGTCTGGTGTGGACAGACAAACTGCTTGTCGCTAGAATTGTATCGCATCGCGTTTGGCAGTGTTGCCAAACACGGTTTTCCCATGGAATTGGGCTACTTTAAAGGGATAGTTCACCCAAAAATGAAAATTTGACGTTTATCTGCTTACTCCCAGGGCATCCAAGATGTAGGTGACTTTGTTTCTTCAGTAGAACATAAATGATGATTTTTAACTCCAACCGCTGCGGTCTGTCAGTCGATTAATGCATGTCAATGGTAACAAAATCTATGAGAGTAAAAAAAAACATGCACAGACAAATCCAGATTTAACCCTGCGGCTCGTGACGACACATTGATGTCCTAAGACACGAAACGATCCATTAGTGCGAGAAACCGAACAGTATTTGTATATTTTTTTATCTCTAATACACCACTATGTCCGTATATATATCCGGTGCGTGAGGTGTGTACGCGCTCTGCCGTAGTTTAAACATGGTGCCTGTATATACAAATGGAAGTAAACCACTAAAAAACATGGTTTTATTACATCAAAACTTTATTTTATTTTGTTAGTTTTCATAAGGGCAGCTTTACAAATGAAAAGGACGCATACAAAGATCTTGTTCACATACCTCAGTTGGATGTGGAAAAACCATAGGCAGAGCTGATGGTCTAAGTCGTGCGTGATCCTCTCCTGGGTATGTAAAATCATCAGGGGAAAAATGATCGCAGCAGACCTTCAACAACTTTAGTACGTTAATGGGTGTGTTGATACCCAGCCGAAGAGCAATCAACCATAACTTCAGGCGAGCAGGCTCAGAAGTTGGGAATACGTGGAAAGTCACCACTCCCGAATGAGTTCGCGCGAGAGAACGTTATCTTTCAGTTTTAAGTTTGAAAAATCTGGATAAGCACAAGTACCATTTTGATTAGACGTCGTACCTACAATGTATGTGCACTGTGTAAACAATGAGTGATGTAAACGCGCGAGAGATCACCTCCAGCGCTTGCGTAAACTACGGCAGAGCGCGTACATACCTCACGCACCGGATGCCATGCGCGTGCTCAAGGCAGTTGGACATAGTGGTGTATTAGAGGTAAAATATGATATAAATACTGTTCGGTTTCTCAAACAAACAGATCGTTTCGTGTCTTAGGACATCAATGTGTCGTCACGAGCCGCAGGGTTAAATCTGGATTTGTCTGTGCATGTTTTTTTACTCTCATAGATTTTGTTACCATTGACACGCATTATTTGACTGACAGACTGCAACGGTTGGAGTTAAAAATCATCATCTGTGTTCTACTGAAGAAACAAAGTCACCTACATCTTGGTGTCCTGGGGGTAAGCAGATAAACAAATCTTCATTTTTGGGTGAACTATCCCTTTAACGCTGTTGCCACGGGTTGTTTTTCATGTCCGCGGGTTGAAGCGACCCCAAATAACATGATATTTAGCCCGTGGAATGCGAATTTTACCAGGGGAACCCTGCCAAAAATGCAGATTTTACCCCCTGGAATGTGATTTTACCAGGGTACCCTACCCCAAAATGCAATTGGGCTGGTTTTGGCCTAGTTTAGAGTAGCAATTGGGTGGGTTTTGTTGTGAAAACCTGGAAACCCTGGCATTTGGTTAGGTCACTGTGTTAGCTTTTCAGCTAAGCAAACAGAGGCAGAAACCAAACATGTTCTTAGGTCTGTAGGTAGTCTGATTCACTTAAGTTAATTGGTTCAATTGAACAGTGCATGTAAAGCTTTTTTGATAGTAGCTTACAGTGTATTTTTAGCTTAACTGTGTTAAATTTCTAAATAGCCTGTAGTTTGGAAGGCTTTTTTTTTAGCACTGCCGTTTCCCAAGCCTGTCCATTACCAGAACATGCAATTCAGTGCATGCAATTCAGTTGCCACCCATAAACACTCTAATTCCTTGATTCATTAGGCCTCATTCAGTGGACAAGGTGCACAATAAATTACAGTCTATATTGGCTGCTCAGTGGACTCTGATTGAGACAGACTGGGAAACAGTTTATGTGTCTGCTGCCTCCTCGGTTTGGATGCCTGTTATCTTAGTTGCTTGTTCCTTCAGGGAATTGGGATGTTCTGTCCATGTCCGTCATAGGGAAGGCTAGCCAGTCTAATCTCCTTCAGAGAGCGGCCATCTGTAAAGGAGACATTCACACAAACATGGGCCCACACACACAAAAGCACCGACCGGCAGCAAGCATGTGATAGGCTCAACCGTTTTCGGATGTCATCCCGTCATCGGTGTACTCATCTGTTGAAGCCTGAGGAAATGCAGCAGTCTTTAGAAATGTTTCAAAGTGGTCTGGCGAAGACACAAACACGCACACGCAGATGTGACAGATGACTCGACTGGATCTCTTCCATTACTCAGAGTCGCCGCTGAGGAAAATCATATTTCATGTTCTTATTTCACAGTTTCATAAATATGTTACTGAAAGCTTTATCATAACCAGAGGTGAAAAATGCTGCATTCAGCGACTTTGTTAGTACACTGATACACATTGAAGCGTTTGATCAATGTGCCTAAAGCCCATCAAAGGCTGACTGGGTGAAAATGTTTCTATCTACATGAATTTGAGCAATATTATCCAAAGAGCTTATACTTTTTTAGTCATGTGTTTTTGAAGGATGTCTGTACTTCAAATATCTCATTTAATCTACAAGTAACTCTTTTCATCCTCAGGTTTCCATGGCAACAATGCGGCGATGAGGCAGCGGAGATGCATGCATGTACTAGGGGTTTTTTTTGGGGAGGGTCTTGCAGTTTTGTGGTATTACAGTGCAGGATGAGGTATCTTACAATCACTTCATCTCACTCTTTTACCTATTTTCCAATAAAATGGAAACAACATAGGCTCATTGGAAAAACATGCCTGAACCTACCTTTTTGTAAAATTCCAAAAAAGTACCTATACATAGGCCTACATTTCATTGCATTTTGTCTCACGTTTGCTTCACTTAAAGGGCACCTATTATGCAAAATCCACTTTCACATGGTGTTTGGACATAAATGTGTGTTGGCAGTGTATGAACACAACCATCCTACAATGATAAAAATCCACCCACTTGTTTTTTCGAAGGCAATGCGCCCCAAAATCTACCTAAATTCGTTTATGTCTGCACAAATCATTTCACTCCAGACTGCTTTGTGAACGAGGGGAAATACAAGGCAGGCTTTGCTAAAAAGTTGTTACTCAAGGACGGATCTGTTTGAACTATTCTAGATCCAGCTTCACCTCCTTAAGAAGTAAATGTCACACTGTTTATTTTTTATAGTTTTTGAGCAAATCACGATTTCAGTCGATGTGCCTGTTAGCCAGTTCAACAACAAATGCAACTAAAGCTATTGTTGTCTTAGAGACCATATGTCTGTCGTCTATTTTAAACCTTGTTTATATACTGTATAACCACACGTTTGTAAAGAACAGTTTAAAAGGTGATTGTCTTGAAAAACTGTGTATGTTTTCTGTAAAGACAAGACATTAAAAATGCAATGTTTATTTGCAAAGGCATGCACATTTATCCACTAACCATTCAGAAATGTCCAGTTTCATTCTAAAAGTTGCAACTTCTTCCTGAGTCTCTCCATCAGTGTCGACTCCGGTTTGAACAATGTAAGGCTGAACACCGTTACTGACAATCCTCATTTTGGCTGCGTGAGATTCTCCAGCTTTGTTGTTGTTGAGCTGTTAAAGCTCCGCCCTCTTCTGGAAAGTGGGCCGGGAGCAGCAGCTCATTTGCATTTAAAGGGACACACACAAGAATGGCGTGTTTTTGCTCACACCCAAATAGGGGCAAATTTGACAAGCTATAATAAATGATCTGTGGGGGATTTTGAGCTGAAACTCCACAGAAACATTCTGGGGACACCAGAGACTTATATTACATCTTGTGAAAAGGGGCATTATAGGTGCCCTTTAATACTATCAGGTTTTGAGTAGAGTTTAGCGTAAGTGGTAAATTATTTTCACAGTTTCAATGAAAATTAAATGTGCTTTTTGCACCACTCACTGGACATTTTTCTTTGAATGTGTTGTGAAATGTGCAAGAAGCAACATGATATAATTTTTGCAGAAATTCTGTTACAGGCATGTTTTTTTTTTAATAAGCTTGGGTTGAAAATGAAACTGATTTTCTTGCACATGCAAGAACAACGTAAATGTTCTCTGCATTACTGTTCAGCACGAAACATACATTGCAATCAGTGCAGTTCTCATGCTAATGACTCTTCTTAGCTGGTTCTTTTCTATGGTTCAGTAACACACAGTGCAACCAGTGAAGCCTGATTCCCAAGCTATTGATTCTTGGCTGGTTCTTTTTAGTGAATCAGAAGCATACAGTGTGACCAGTGGAGTTTGATTCCTGAGCTCATGTTATTTTCAAGAATACTTTCAGTGTTTATTTTCACAATTAATCTCACTCACATTAATTTTGTCATGACCGCCTCCATGAACCAAGAACTGTTATGTTGTACTCAAAGCTGGTGTAAATTAGTGCAGTTACTGACTCATTGTTTATATGACAACATGCGAATATTATCTAATTTCTTCCGATTACCTACTAGTTTCTTGAGAGCCAAACAACAACATAAGGACATAATCTGCCTGAAACCAACAAGACATATCACAGCCTTTGTTTAGTCTTCACACCAAGAAAGATAACAATAAAGATAACTATAAGGATATTAGTCGGAGCAATAGCTGTGTGGGCAAGTGATCGGATATATGTTTTCATTGAAATATATATCAACATATGTACTAAATAGTATTCGAAATTAGAATTAGTGTGTTCCAAATCGTAGTATGTTGAAATGAGTATTCCAAAGATACCCGGATGGTCTACTTTTTCCGTTTAGAATCCGAAGTGCAGATCCATGCACACTCTAACAGCTAATATTGCCCATAACACATTGCGCTGTGGACGAGGATTCGTTTAGAACTACAAATACGAATAAAACGTGTTAAAAAACTACAAACATGACGGATGTGCGAGACCAACGGTTAAGCAGAGCGGTTAAGATAAAGGGGTTTCAGTGATTAATAATCAGTATCTAGTAATCAAAAAAGACATAAACAAACGCACTCCGTCCGAGGTGCACATACCTAGACAAAGGCTTTGTGCCGAAACGTTGGTTAATAAAAACTTTTTGCAATTATATTTCATCTGCAACAGCACTGTGAACTTTTATAACGATTCGTTTGGTCATTAACTTTTAAATGCATCATTATGCAAACATGAGGAGAGTTCATCACATGAAAGACCCATGACTGGCTGATCAACGTGCCACTACATTTCTCTCCGACACGGTAGGAAATTATTTGGAGGATTTTAACTGTGACAAGATGATTGAAAGGGCAGTTTAAACGGTTACAGGTTGCGTAACTAAGCGACAGAACGTCCGTTAAAGACGCAATTATCAACGACAATGTATCCCAAAGCTTGCATACTCTTCTGCTACACACTCAAATGTATGTACTTTTTCTTCACAAAAACAGTACATACTTTTAGGGCATAGTATAAGTAGACGAATTGGGATGCAGCAATAGAATTCGAATGATTAGGCCTTTAAGCCTTTACTCATAGTTTTGAGAACTATTTTTTTGTACATATAGCATCCTTTGAAGCGGACATTATCCCTTTCCTTGATGACTGACGTTAGCAATTCCTTGCTCAAGACCAGCTTGTTTGAGGGTACCAGTGCTGAGCCATTTTTCCCACCAAAAACTGCCTTTCTGTTAATGGAATTGGAAGAGGGGTGTCTGACTCTGATCTTCTCATCTTTGCATAAAAGCTGCCTCACTAAGGTATTTATCAGTTCTGTGCCCCTAATTAGCATCCAATTAAGAATTCCTTTTGTGTGGCCAATGTAATTCCGCACAATGTTGACTCCCCGGGGAGGGTGCGGGCAGCGAGTTTGACACCTAAACACTTTTAGGCCAAATCCCTCTGCCCTTTCCAGATCAACCAACCCAAGTCTTTCTAGCGAACCCCTGCTAAGTAACCCCACAGTAGAAACTCACATCGGAACTCATTTGTGAATTTGAAGCTTATTTTGGAAGATTTGACATTGAATTGGCTTTGAAAGCTCAAGCAGCTTAGCACATTGGATTCTTGATGCGTAGCAGCTTTTGGAAGCCCTTCATGTCAGCGATACGGTTTCTAAACACACGCCTTCGTCGTTTCGGTCCATACAGAGGTCTCGTACAATACCACCCACCAATCCACAGGCATTCTTTACAGACTTTTCTCCTAGCCTGACAGATGCTGAGTCGCTGGCTAATTGGTTTGCTTTGGAGATGGCCAATGAACTGCCGCTGAGGCATGTAAGTGGCTTCTTTGGCTTGTTTGCATGAAATTATCCCACGGCGAGCGAATTCGCCCCGAAACCCTCAGAGCTACACAGAATTATGTTAAGTACATTATTTACAGCGTCCTCCGCCGTAGATCTCACAGAGCCAAACGTCATTACAGAAGAGTGAAAAATTTCAGCTCTGGTAACAACTCAGTCAGTCTCAGCCGTGCGTTTAGAGCAATTTACATCACATCAAATTTCTGCCCCACAACCGGATTTCCTAGCTGCCCCTGAAAATTGTCAGGGAGATGACTGACCTCATGTAAATTCATGAACACAGGGGAGAAATGTGTGTGTATAGCGTGTCTCATCGAACAGGGGGAGGTGCTGATGTGTTTTCCAGCCTCTCGTCGCACTCGCTGAACCGGCTGCGCGGATGCTGACTCAGGCGTTTCGGCCCTTGCACTTAAAGCGCTGCAAGCTTTTAAGAAGCAAAAGCCTATATCTGACATGGATGCCCCCCTCACAAGTAGGAACGATTACCACCCAGACATTAAAAGAAAGCAGCGAGGGGAAAAATCGTTGATCATCAGACGGAAATGCATTACTCAGGCGTCCAAGCCAAATAACTGCTTTTTCATGCAGTTTCTTCATAGTTGTGGTTGATGTGTCAACGTCAATTCATTTTTGCTGCGATACTCTGATCTTAGACTCTATTTTTGGTTCCCACAGTTCCAAAAGACAGATTACTGGCAATTTGTAGACAGCGGTAAGTCTCCTTAGCGTTTCTATAAAATCTGTTATGCTGAGCGTAATTCTTTACTGCAGCCGAAAGCTATTTAGGTAGCGTCTGCTGACACTGTTTGTAATAGACCTAAAAGCCCTGATTTAATTGAGCTCATTTGAGACGACGTGGAGCAAAACCATGTCTTTTGATGTACTGATGAGATTTCATTAGAGCTAATAGTTTGTTTAGAGGCTGCCGCTCCTAATCGGAGAACGCGACCCGTATTAGTGCGGCCTACACCGTTCTGTGCAACACCTTCATTGATTTTCATTAAATGAATTATCACTAAATACACACACAAAGCACCTTGCAGCAACACATCCCAGTTGCCATGGATATTCTATTTAGTCTGAAAGAGAATGTGCGGTGTTGTCCTTGAAGTAACATGAAAAGTAAGGTCGTTTTGCTTCGCTTTCGGAAAGCCGAGGGAAATGTTCCATGAGAAAGACCGAGGCGCAAAGGGGCCACACACACATACGCGTAGCATTCACTAATGACCTTTTGTCTTCTGACATTTTCATTAAGGCACAAAGTAGGTTTCTGTTCCTTATCAACAGCATTTGCAGCCGGAGGAACAGTGCTTTAGTGATAATGGTCTTGGCTGCTGTGGTGGTCTAGGTAGAGATTGCTTCAGGTGCAAAAACATGAGATGAAGAAACTGGAAGTGTAATAACAGGAGATTCTGCAGCTGTGATTCCATGAATGACTAACAAAAACAGATGAATCAAGGACTATTGAAGCTTAAAAGAATCATTCGCCCAAAATGAAAATACGGTCAAAATTTATTCCCCCTCATCTTGATTCAACTTGCTGTCAAGCATATGAATCATGTGCTATAGTAAAAGTCTTCTGAAGATGTAGGTTTGTGAGAAGTACAAACTGGGATTAAAGATGTTATTTCAATGTATTTTCAAGAAGCTAAATTGTTCCTGCAAAACTCGACTTGGAATATATATTTCATGAGTCGTATGATTGTTATTTTTATGGAACTTTTTAGTCAGTTTTAGAGTAGTTATTATTTTAGTAATATTTATATGCTGTTCTAGTTTTTATTCGTATTTTGAATCAGCTGTTATTTATATATTTCATTTTAGTTTAAGATTTGGTAATTTTGTTTTTTGCTTTTGTATTTTTTAATCATTTTTAATATTTATATTTTATGCCAGTTTTAGTTTTAGCACTTCAACTAATTTATATTTAAGGCAAAATTTGAATTTCAATTTTTGAACTAATTTATATTTTATTTCAGTTAACAAAAAAAAGTAATAGTTTTAGTTTACAATAACAAAACCGTTTTGGAGCGCATCCATCCTCACTCATATTCACTGCACAAAAATGTATCATTAAAATAATAAAAACAGCCCATATGACTCATGTGCTCTGTTAAAAGTCATATTATTTTCTTCTTATTTTTTTTCTTCCACTCTTGAGTCTATGGCAGCCCATAGAACTGTATGGTAAAATGTTATGAAATTTGGCACACAGATAGAGGACAGTCTCAATTGTTACCATAGCAAATTTGGAGTCTCTACCTCAAACCCTCTAGCGCCACCAACAGTTCAAAGATTAACTCATATTTATGCTCATAACTTTGGACGTGTAAGTCCTAGAAACAAAATTATTTCCACATGCTCATTCGAATGCACCGTCATGAAAAACCTCCTTTTTCAAACTCCTCCTTGAGCGTTTGTCCAATTTGCACAAAATTTGGTATGTAGCACACTTCACCCACTTTTACCCACACTCCAGGCAAAAGATTTTTGATCGGCCAATCCGTTCTCGTATAGTGCGTCAACGAATTTGACTGCGAGAACGAAAACATGGATTTGATGCTGTATCTTCACAATGATTTGGTGTATTGACACCAAACTTGGTATATGGCATTACAGGACTTGGGGGTACATGCACAGTATCATCACAGCACCACCTACTGGTGCCGAGATAAGAAAAAAGACTATTTTTGCTTATAACTTTTGAAAGCCTTGTCCTAAAATCATGTCTCCCCAGATTCATGCCGAGTTGAATGATATCCAATTTTCTTTGGTCGGCCATTTTTAGCGTCGACCATTTTGAATTTTGACATAAAATGCTGTGTTTCATGAACATATCATTATGAAACTCGGTATGATTCATCGAGGTCATGTTCTGAGAGGACCTTTAAAGTTTTAGGTCAGTGCACCCTAGTGGTCAAGAGATATAATGAAATTTATGAAAATGCTTATAACATATGAAAAATTCAACATATTGTCATTCAACTTACATCATTAGGTTTGTTGGCTTATGCCGAGTCCTACAATACCAAATTTGCCATATTCTACCGTACTGTGCTCCATATTGAATTTTATCCAAAACCTACTTTTTCTAACTCCTCCTACAAAATTTGTCCAAATGTACGAAATTTGGTATGTAGCATCTACAGACAATCATTACAAAAAGTTATTAAAAGATTTTTGATAGACCCAACTGTTGTTTTATACTGTGTCAACAAATTTGACTGCACATGCCAAAAAGGAAATGTGGCTGTATATTTGCAAAAGTTTTGTGTATTGACACGAAACTTGGTACATGTCATCACAGGCATGACTTGAGGGTGCATGCAGAGTTTCGTCAAAGCGCCACCTACTACTCAGAAGTTATAAACCATGTTAATAAGTGCTTTAACTGATGTAATTTAAACAGCTTTATCCTAACCTTATGATCACAGATGTTCACAAATATTTCCTTGTATGTCCTTATTTGGCTTGACCTTGTAATTGCTGCTTGCAGCTATATTTGATATTTGTTTTTGTCATTTTTGTATCGGTTTTGTGTCTCCCATTCACTTTAACTGTAAAAGAGCAGCTTTGACATTCTGCTAAATATCTTCTTTTGAAATTATGTGAGAATTTAGATTTTCAGGTTTACAAAGGCTTTAAGAAACACAACTAGAGAGGGTAAAAAAGCAAGATCTGCCGATTGTAGGACTGACTGACATAAAAATCAAAATAATTGCCCAGAAATAACCCTGCCAATCAAGCAATCACCCTGTCTGTAATTGTCAGTGTGGCGACTGGCACTATCAGCATGTGCAGCCGTATCAGCACCTGGGCCAGTCTCACAACACGGCCCCCCAAATCACAGGCCTGTGACAGCTATAATTATACACTTTCCACAATAAAAGAACAAAATAAATAATAAACAAAATATGTCAGCGGCTAAAAACTACAATGGAACATCGCTGCAGGCGATACGATGCCTTAGTGCAATCACATGAATGTAAAATGTAAATTTCTAGTCTTTTTGTCTGGCTACACCTTGGCAGTGAGCGTTGCCCTCGGTTGACGCAACCTTTCGTTCACCCCACACGCTTCCACTCCCCCTTCATTCAGTTAATCTCCCAGGGGCCTTTAGCGGCGCACTGGTGTGTTTGTGTGTCAGCGGTAAACTTTCAACCCCAGGGCAAATCTGCAGAATGCTGTGAAAAAAACAGCAAGGTTACAGCCCTCCAGGACCCACACTAGAATACAGGGAAGCCAGAAAAAAAATATCACAATCAATACAGTCACTCTAATTTAATTAATACAACAGAGTTTCTCAAGCGATAAGAGCTCTAATGTGACTGTGAGTTTTCAGACTGATATCTGTTTATGCCTCTGGCTTCTTACCATTATACCTTTTTTGAGTCAGATCTCACTAACACACTCCGAGTTCGAGTGTGTTCATTATTATGAATGATTACGTTCTATAAAGCACAAAGAGGAAGAAAGTTGTTTTATAATGTCGTTTGAGGTTCAGTAATAGAGGACATAACAAACGCTCTGGAGGGTCTATTATGTTGTTTCTGTTGATTTGCCCTGTTCTGTGAATACTTTTCCTTATATTTATTTATTTTTTGACAAATCCCTTTTGTGAAACCATGAAAGCTGCATTTAGAAGAAAAAATAAACAGTCTACACAAGGAGAAAACTGCAGATTTCTGATTTACAGAGCCCATATGGTTTTGTGGGGGCTGAGAACACATTTGGAAGACAATATGTTGTCGAGCCAAAGACTAACTGTAGATGTTTATATCCATCATATTTACATGTGTGGTCCAATCAAATCTGGTGATAGATGATAAGACAAATATGATCTTATAATGTAGAATGTTTTTTTTTGCCATAAATTCTTTGAAGCATCACCGTGGTGGAAGGACTCCAATGTTGTCGTAAATCTCAGAACCTTATCTTTATCCCGGATATAGCCAGAATCAATGTCGTCAACAGTCAGACTGTGTGAGTTTATTCCAACGCAATGCTTATCTTTTCTAAAATGGTTTTTATCTATATAGCGCTAATCCATATCTGGGCAGCTCTGCATGTGCTTTTATAGTGATTCAGACAGAGTATGTTTCATGTTACACCATCTGTAGACCAAACTACAGACAGATACATCTTACAGTCAGCATTCTCACACTAAAACCATGTTTTCAAATGGTCGATCTGTTCTTCCATCCATCCATCCATCCATCCATCCATCAAGAAATATAGGCTGCGTCCAAAATCACATACTAGATTCAAAAATTGAATTTACCTCGGCATAGTTAAATAACAAGAGTTCAGTACATGGAAAAGACATACAGTGAGTCTCAAACTCCATTGTTTCCTCCATCTTATATAAATCTCATTTGTTTAAAAGACCTCCGAAGAACAGGCGAATCTCAACATAACACCAACTGTTACATAACAGTCGGGGTGTACGCCCCCAATATTTGCATATGCCAGCCCATGGTTGAGACATTACACAAGGGCAGCCAGTATTAACTTCTGGATGAAAGGCATTAGACAAGGGCAGAACGTCTGGATGTGCACAGCTGAATCATCAGACTAGGTAAGCAAGCAAGAACAATAGTGAAAAATGGCAGATGGAGCGATAATAACTGACATGATCCATGATATCATGATATTTTTAGTGATATTTGTAAATTGTCTTTCTAAATGTTTCGTTAGCATGTTGCTAATGTACTGTTAAATGTAGTTAAACTTACCATCGTTTCTTACTGTATTCACGGAGACAAGAGCCGTCGCTATTTTCATTATTAAACACTTGCAGTCTGTATAATTCATAAACACAACTTCATTCTTTATAAATCTCTCCAACAGTGTAGCATTAGCCGTTAGCCACGGAGCATAGCCTCAAACTCATTCAGAATCAAATATAAACATCAAAATAAACACTGTACTTACGCGATTAGACATGCTGCATGACAAACACTTTGTAAAGATCCATTTTGAGGGTTATATTAGCTGTTTGAACTTTTTTTATGTTGTTTAAGGCAAGCGCGAGTTCTTGGGGCGTGGAGCACGGGATTTAAAGGGCCACACACCCTGAATCGGCTCATGTCTAATTATGCGGCAAAATAGGCAGTTAAAAAAATTAATTAAAAATTAATTAGAAATTTCACAGACATATTAAGGGGACACCTTAGACTTATATCACATCTTTTAAAAAAAATTCTAGGGCACCTTTAAGTAGGTACTAATTTTTAATAATAAGAACTTACTTCACGACTGATAAAAAAGGGAAAGTCCCCTGGCCGTTGGAAGGTTGGGAGATGGCGTGGATTCACTTGATACTTGCACCACAAAAACTCAACATAGTTCAACTGGTTGTGGCGTTTCATATAGAGACCCCTAGTGTCAGTCTCGACACATCGTCAAAGTGACTGACATATAGAAAATGTCTCGGTCACTGTTGTAACCTCCATTCCCTGAAGGAGGGAATGAGACGTTGTGTCCCTCATGCCACAACCCTGATGATGAAATGGTCAAGATGCTGTCTTGGCTCTTCAGCACCAACCTGAATGAGTGGAGCACGCCAGCCTCCTTTTATACCCGCATGTCCGGGGGAGTGGCTGGCATGCACTCACTAATTCTCATTGGCCTTTTCTGAATACGTCAGAGGTGTTTGGGGCTCCCAAGAGCGACCCCTAGTGTCAGTCTCGACACAACATCTCGTTCCCTCCATCAGGGAAATGAAAGCGCTAGCGCAAGTTCTACCAGGAAAACTTAATGTCACATCATCCTTCGTAATAAGTCTGGCCAATCACTGCTTGAAACCTGGTATAAATGAGCACTGAATTTTCTGTTGATGACGCTGACGTTGCCCTCCATCCTCCCCACCACCACCAGGTTGGCCCCGTTCATCCATCGGGGTTAGGCTCCGCCCCTGCCTTCATCTTCAGGCAGGATCAGCCAAATCTGCATCCCCACACTGTAAAAAAATCCCAGTAAAATTTACGGTAAAAAAAACGGCAGCTGTGGTTGCCAGAACTTTACCGTAAAAAATACAGTAGCAACGTAAAAAAAAATCTGTTAAATTTACGGTAAAATAACGTATTTCATTAACTAATATAATGTTAATTTACCAACCTAATGAAGTACTAATATCTGTTTTGTACCTTTATAATACACTGACAGTCACCAAACACAGTGGTGATAAGAGTCACATGATGAATCAAAGTTCATCACAAGCAGATTTTCCACAAGCTGAGAAGGACAACACTAACGTATAGAAGGGGCACACAGTGTCATTCACACACACACTAAACACCATCATGGTAACATGCATGAAATTTTAAAAATGCAATAAACATTCATTTAACAACATTAGATGTAACATAAAACCCTAATGTACATAACTGATTAGAAAAAAATGAGAAAAACTAAGAAGAAACAGAGTTATTTCAACGAAAATATATCAAATGTGAAGTGTCACGTAGGGAATTGTGGGAATGTCAATTTACGATTTTTCACTGTATAATTTACAATGAATTGTTATTTTTCACTTCCAAAAACTGTGAATTTAACGGTATTTTACCGTAAAATTACATTAAATGTACCGTTAGATCTATTACAGTTATTCACCGTATATAGTACAGAAACTTTCTGTAAACCAATTGACAGTTTTTCACCGCAGTATTTTTACAGTCTTTTACTGTAAAATTACGGTCATTTTTTTACAGTGCAGGATTTGGACGAAGGATGGGGCCTACGCCAAAGAACTTCAGTACAACTAAGCATGAAACATTGTACCATGTTTAGTTGTACCGTGCGTCACTACCATCTGTTTATATTTTACGGAATAAATAACATGTTTACCTGCCCTCTGAGACTTTATGGTAGAACAGAGGTTACAACAGAAACTGAGATGATTCTGCCGTACTTTGACAGAATATTTTAGCTCGGGCCTAATGCCTCAAAAACCTTATGCCACATTCTTTTCCCCAAAATTGTTTTCAATAGCTTTTAATTTTGTAAAAATAAATACATAAAATTAAAATTAATTGTAAGCACAATTTATGTTTGACTTTGTAAACAACTTAACATGAGTAACATGAATACAAGTGCCCAGATTTGTAGTGTTGTAGTGTTGTAGTACTCGAGACCGGTCTTAAGACCATTTTTTGAAGGTCTTGGTCTTGTCTTGGTCTCAGACTAAAAGGACTCGGGATTTTATTTCAAGACCGGTCAAGACCACAACTGCGGGGATATCGCTAAATTGCCTTTGCATTGTCTGATTTCTTTGTAAACATCATTCTTTGATTGGATGTAAAACTTCCTGCTTCAAATGCAATCAATAACTTATTTCTAATTTCATTTATTTTATTACTGTTGTGCCGGGTCAGAAATCAACAAGGGATTGTGTCAGAAATGCCCACAAAATTCAAGATATGATTGCATAAAGTAATTGTATAAGATCTTGATATTTATATTATAACTTATGATATAATTAAGCAATATCACAAGAAAGAGGGCTGTTTTCACAAATATGAGCACAATTGCAAATGTGATATTGATTTTTTTTTTTTTTTTTTTTTTTTTTTTTTTTTACAAATGTTCAATGAACAGCATTTTGTTTTTAAAACATTAATCTCAACATTATTTATGCATTTGTAATTGTACCAATTCAGATGCAACTTCTGTTCCACCTCTGCAGTGTAAAGATGAATTTTGTTGTTAGTGAATTCAATTGATTGGTAAGAGCTCTATATAATAGTCTTATTATTCTAATTGTTATTATTGATTAAAAATAAGACATTTCTCAGGCAGTAAATGTGGATCATTCAGATGAATTTGAGGAGTGCTAGTCTAGTCTTGGGTCTTGACTCGGTCTCAACACACACTGGTCTTTATGTGGACTTGGTCTCGGTTTAGGCGGTCTTGACTACAACCCTACAGATTTGTGACTGGTGTATTCCTGTTTAACAGAGTGCGGTAAAGCTTATTGCATAAACTGAGAAGGGCAAATCCTCTAAGTTTGGAGGACTATGGCATTAAATTATGCAAATTTCAATATCAATGCGGCCGTAATTATTTTAAGGGAATGGATCTTGTGTGTCTGTGTATGCGCAGACGACGCGAATACTAAAAGCATTTGCAGAATACTTTTTCTTGTTGCTAAATAGCTTTTCACAGACTTTAACAGCAATAATTTGAGCCTAAATCTAATTTATGTGAATAATTATTCGTAATCAAATTTAATTATGCACTTAATGCTAATATGACTATTAATATAATGTAAATGAAGACAGGCTTGACAATTCATAATTTACCGGGCCAGATTAACATGCATTGTTTAAATATAACAAAAAACGAATTAACATTAATTAAATCCATGTGAGTCACGAAGCTCCCGCCTCTTCCATCTCACACAGTACACTTTAGGAAGTGTTTCAAGTGTAGGTGGTCTCTTTCATCTCAGTGGACCAAACCAGGTCAGATTCTGTGGAGGGTCTGTGATCATTTGAAAGGAATGAGGTATTCTTAGAAGGAATGGTGTGCAGAGGTGGTAATTTAATCAGTCACCACTGTAATTGTGAGCTGGCCGCACCAACGAGGGCAGAGGGTCACTCTGCATCTCATTTTGGCAATAAATAGGAAATAGAGATATGACCTTTTCAGTGGTATGGCAGAACCATTAACTAAAGGTCAGTATAAATGACACATTAAACATTACAAACCACCGGACTTTCAAATTAAACAGAACCACACGAGACTCCAGCTGGGCCTTGTTAGGAGGTACAAGACATTAAGCCTTAATTATCAACGCTGAACGAACGTGTACAATAATCTTGTTCATTTGAAACTTCATGTTTTAGTCTAGACAGATACTATGGCTCTGTTCCGAAACCTAGACAGCTGCCTTGCTGACCACATTGGTAGCTTCCTTCAAAACGTTAAACCAGTCATAATAAAGTTCTTCAGCCGAACAAACTGTTATGGTGAAATGCGTCCACACTTCCTACGTGTTTACCCGTTATGGCTTACGAAATAGATACTGACACAGTCAAAACGTGTCATCGGAGACGCTTTAATTAAATGTCACCGTTTCAGTCAATGTTTTAGCCCTCCAAAACTATTTCTGCCCAAAGAGAACAATTTTCAGGTGCCGAAATTTTGGTGCTTCACTAATAAAAATGCATAACAAAAACAAATGTTGGGTGAAATGGTCCATTTTAAAGGGTTAGTTCACCCAAAAATGAAAATTCTGTCATTAATTCCTCACTGTCGTTCCACAGCCGTAAGACTTTCGTTCATCTTCAGAACACAAATTAAGATATTTTTGATCAAATCTGATGGCTCAGTGAGGCCTGCATTGACAGCAAGATAATTAACACTTTCAGATGCCCAGAAAGCTACTAAAGACATATTTAAAACAGATCATGTGACTACAGTGGTTCAACCTTAATGTTATGAAGCGACGAGAATACTTTTTGTGCACCAAAAAAACAAAATAACGACTTTATTCAACAATATCTAGTGATGGGCGATTTCAAAACACCGCTTCATGAAGCTTCGAAGCTTTACGAACCTTTTGTTTTGAATCAGTGTTTCGGAGCGTGTATCAAACTGCCAAAGTCACGTGACCCACTGAAATTTTGAAACACTTATAACGTAACGAAGCCTCGTTTACATGAATCACGTGACTTTGGCAGTTTGATACACGCTCTGAATCACTGATTCGAAACAAAAGAATCGTAAAAGCTTCGAAGCTTCATGAAGCAGTGTTTTGAAATCACCCATCACTAGATATTGTTGAAAAAAGTAGTTTGGCACACAAAAAGTATTCTTGTTGCTTCATAACAATAAGGTTGAACCACTGTAGTCACATGATCTGTTATAGCCCTCTATGGTACGGTGTTGCCTCCAGGCAACATGGTCTATTTTAGTTTGTTTTTAATAAAATAAGGCACCAATTGATTGATCAAGCATATCTCAGGGCACAATAACTCAAATACTAATCAATAAAAGTGCAAAAAAGACCAAAACATGACCAACAGGGGTCCATTTTGTGTCCTGTTTCAGCACATGTCACATAACTCCATATTTTCTCCATTGAAAAGTGCTTTTTTCATTTGTTTGTAACCGTTTAATCACCCACAAAAAAAATATGAGTCACCTTCACTGGCAAGTAAAGAAGTATTTTTAAGAACTTTACATTATATATCATAAAATGTTTTAGAGAAAATAACAAAAAACTGTATGTTGCCTCAAGGCAACATTGTACCATAAGGCCATACAGCCATAATAGGTTTGAATACAAATATGTCATATTTGTAAGGAAAAGAGTTAGAATTATCTAAATATGTTGGCATTTTCACATGATTTTGTAATGCACTTATAAGAATAGTAATTTACATACTATATCTGCATATATTATGATCTGCACATTTTCTATAGCACTTCAAAAAGGTAAAAAACACAGGTAGACCTGGCAGTTGATGATGAGGAGTTAATGAGGGGTCAAACTGTGATGAGGAAGATGAAATCATAGTGGCAATCTGTCAGGGAGAGAGAAAAGATGGAGATAAGGATGAAGATGGATATGATAACTTGATATGATAACATAAAGATATGATGGTTTGGTAATACTTGTGTTCCACTATGGTACAATGTTGCCTGAGGGCAACAGCTGGATATAAAATGTTACTTTTTATTAAACATGAAACTTTTAATACATTAAAAAACTAGATAAATTTGTTTGTTTAAGTGTCTAGTTAAACAAATTGATGTTTTCAATAAATAGATTTCTTTTTTCTACATGCCAAATGTTTAAATTTTTCCATTGTGGTACAATGTTGCCTCGAGGCAACAAACGTATAAAAATTAAATAAATTAAAAAAATATATGAAAATGTTTATTGATATTAAAGATGTTAAAGTGTCCAATTTTAAGCAGGAAAAACAACACAAATAATTTTTTCCTCATTGATATCATATTGCGTACCATAGAGGGTTAAATATGTTTTTAGTAGCTTTTTGGGCATTTGAAAGTGTTAATTATCTTGCTGTCAATGAAGGTCTCACTGAGCCATCGAATTTTATAAAAAAATATCTTAATTTGTGTTCAGAAGATGAACGAAAGTCTTACAGGTGTGGAGCGACATGAGGGTGAGTAATTAATGACAGAATTTTCATTTTTGGGTGAATTAACCCTTTAATGTCTCTTTGTAGGGAAAATGCAATGCTGGCTTTAAATTTAGTGAAAATGAGGCATCTTAGTCTATGATTCCTTAGAGTGCTGTCTATATAGGTCGCTTTTTTTTTCTTCGTTAGACACCTTAATTCTCGATGTGAGTATTAACCGCTACTCAAAGAGACAAAAGTCACATTGTCCTGACCAGCTCTGCGGGAACAATCAAAGGAAGTTGACCTTTGTGATAAATTAATAATTAATAAAGTAATTGGTCCAGTGAGTGGCCATCCGTTGAGTACACACCAATGTCTATCCACGGACAAGCCCAGCACTGATTACTTTGGTCTGCTCAGCGTCAGAGGGCAAACAGGGTATCAAATATTCACCATGGAGAACACACACAATTATGTGGAACTTAATAGAGTTTATCCAGAAAAAAAGAAGCTATATTATAGAAAAGACTGGACACCAGTATTCGCACCTGTAGAGGTGGAAAGGCAGTTAGCCGCCGAGGTGACCTTGCGTGATTAGCACTGCCTCATTAAACAACCCTCTTTCTTATGGTGAAATCAGGCCATGTGTGAGAATGGGACCAGACTCATTTGACCATAAAAAGGGTCAAATGGCTGGACTTTTATATTGAGAGACGCTGAAAATCTATCCTGTATCATAATGTAACTTAAAAGAATTTTAAAAATCAGCTCATTATAAAGCATTTTAAATTTTGATTGGGTGAGCTGCATTTAAAGTTGTAAAACGGCAATAATATGTACAATCCTGTGACCACAGGAAACCCGAAAAACAGCAACTGTTACTAGAATTGTGTGTTTTGATTATTAATAATAATATTAATGACTGTGATTTTACAATGCTAAACCATTTTAATGCAGTAAGAACAGAGTTTACCTGTGGTTAAATCAATGATGTAACATTTGACGGGTAAAAATGGGTCATTAACGAATAAGGTTTTTAAAAGTGTAAAAAAACATAATGGATATATAATTAATTTATGTGGTTGTAGTTGAAATTATGTGGTTTTTATAATCAATTAACACTGTTTTGTCATTTTTTACAAGATAGACAACATTTGTCACCAAAAAAGTCATTTGGTTTGACAGTTTTGGTTATACTGAATGACAATATCTTTTTTAAAACAATGCTAACAGGATGATTTCTAGCTAGCTATATAAAATATTGCAACATTTTCCATGTTTTATAGCGGTTGTACCGAATGACCTGATGTTTCGGGACATGCGTATGAAAAAATATGATTTTTTCAAATAGTTAAAAGAGATTTAGTTACTTTGCTTCATGACCATGTGGTCCTTTGCAGGTGTCTGAATGATGTCACATCCTGTCACATGATATTGATCGCATGACTCCAAAATGGTCCCTTTATATTGGTTACTCCGAATGACATCAATAAAATTCATTTTTCCGGACATTCTTTCTCATAACAAAGCAACGACTTCTACACATAATTTTAATAGCATTTTGCACTATGTTGATATATGATGTTATAAAATCATGCCAGAATAAAATATATATATACATTTACTACATTTTAAGATATTTTAATCACAAATAAAATGGCTGTATTGGCCTTTGGACGGTTAAACTGAATGACCTTTTGACACTTCAAAATCTTTAAAATACCTTTATATATAGCAAAATATAATTAAAACCTTTTGGATTCAATAAAAGAGATCTAGTTGCACTACCTTACATATTTTGGATGTCATATCTTTATTTTTTATTATTATTAAGGCCTTTGGACAAAAACAAATGAGCTGTCATGTCATTGACCCATATACATCAAATGCATTTTGAGGGTGTGGAAAGAGCTGGTTCAGTTTGCAATCAAGCAGAAATTCAATCAAAACGACTAATAAACTACCTTTGAAATGATCATTTTTCAATGGATTGCACCAATGATTACATTTTTTTTAAATGCAAGTTTTAAAAATGATAACCCTTGCATTTTCATCCATGTCCTTGTGATGTGATTGATTGAAATCAATGGATTTGTAGAATTCTATGACACACCGTAAAATTTACACACTCACTGATTTATCAACTTGCTCACATAATATATGGCAGAATTTTAGGTGTCATTGATCTGATGATACACTTTAACTTTCCATTCCGTTGTCCATTCCATTCCAATCACTGTTATAGACTGATATATTTCCATTCGTTGCTGCTAATATCCACAGATGAAGGCTCAAAGGTTCCACCCTAATATCCATTTATATGTAATTATGTGAAAGATCCTGTATCTTTTATTTGATGCTTAGCTGTCCATGCAAATTGCAGCGAGGTCAGGCTCTAATCGAAGACTTGCACTCGGTGACTCTAAGTGCCTCAGAGCTTTGCTAATTGGCCCTTTGAACGCTAATGCTAAAGAATGATTGATGTGCTCTGAAAAACGAGACTCCGCAATCAGCATTTGGCCAATGAGGGAAATCTGAATGACAGCAAAGGCGAACACCGTCTCTGAGGCGGCACCTACGGAGAGACTGGTTGGTAAAAAAATAAGAGCTGAAAATAGTTTGCATTAGGCTGAGTGTAATTATGATGATGGAAAATTATGCTTTTGTTTAGCGCCTGGTTAGATGGCAGAGCAGTGAAAACTGCTTCATTTCAGGAGGTTCAGAGGTGACGAGTCTAGAGGCAGATGTACGAGAAGGTTTTGCAGGTTCCCTCCATTCGCATTGAATCAGCTCTGTAATGATTTATTCCTGTTTGTATGGCGTAGACTGCACTCCCTCTTGCTAGCCGCTCATGTATTATTTGTTATGGTAGTGGTTTCCAGCTGTGAGCACCAGATCGGTGCTTTAAAGTGAAACACCGGGGTTTCCACTCGCTTTGCTTTCCTAAAATTACCACAGCTAAGACAACACATTCATAATGCAGCGCAAAATGGTAGTGTGGAATTATTCACTTTTTCTAAAATTCTGAATAAAAGAAAGCCTGGCGCATGATTATTGTTGGTTGAGTTTTCAGCTAGAGAAGCTTTTTGCAAATCACCTTTTTTTTTTAAATTATTGTTTTATAGAATGTGTGGTTCTGGCAGAGATAAAAAAGGAAAGAAAATCAAGCATACATCCTTTTTAAGGAAAAAAAAAGAAAAAAAAAGTATGCTGCCAAATTAGCAAGAAAAGAAGCCGGAAGTTTTTTTTTTTATATATATACAAATTTAAATAAAAATGATCACACTTTAAATTAGGGTCCAGTTCTCACTATTAAAGGGTTAGTTCACCCAAAAATGAAAATTATGTCATTAATGACTCACCCTCATGTCGTTCCAAACCCGTAAGACCTCGGTTCATCTTCAGAACACAGTTTAAGATATTTTAGATTTAGTCCGAGAGCTTTCTGTCCCTCCATTGAAAGTGTTTGTACGGTGCACTGTCCATGTCCAGAAAGGTAATAAAAACATCATCAAAGTAGTCCATGTGACATCAGTGGGTTAGTTAGAATTTGTTGAAGCATCGAAAATACATTTTGGTCCAAAAATAACAAAAACTATGACTTTATTCAGCATTGTTTTCTCTTCCGGGTCTGTTGTGAATCCGGGTTCACGACTCCGCAGTGACGCTGCTGACGTAAGACGCTGCTGACGTGTTATCCGGTGCGCCCGAGCTTCGTTTACAGTCTGAGGGAGACGCACGCTGTATTCAAGCTATTCTACATTGTTTGTATTTTGGTATTGCTATATTTTTTAAAATGGTGCGTAAGTGTGCATGTCGCGGATCGCCAAAAACAACCACGGCAACGTAAAAGTGCATTACCAACACCGACAGATGAAAGGATTCAATGGAATCAATTTAATGGAATCAATTCAATGGAATCAATTCAATGGAAAGGATTCCGGAAGAGAAGACAATGCTGAATAAAGTCGTAGTTTTTGTTATTTTTGGACCAAAATGTATTTTTGATGCTTCAAAAACTTCTAACTAACCCACTGATGTCACATGGACTACTTTGATGATGTTTTTATTACCTTTCTGGACATGGACAGTGCACCGTACAAACACTTTCAATGGAGGGACAGAAAGCTCTCGGACTAAATCTAAAATATCTTAAACTGTGTTCCGAAGATGAATGGAGGTCTTACGGGTTTGGAACGACATGAGGGTGAGTCATTAATGACATAATTTTCATTTTTGGGTGAACTAACCCTTTAACTACCACTTTTGTCTCAATAAACTCCTAACTGCTGCTTATAATAGTTAGTAAGATTGTTAAAGGATTAGTTCACTTTCAAATGAAAATTAGCCCAAGCTTTACTCACCCTCAAGCCATCCTAGGTGTATATGACTTTCTTCTTTCTGATAAACACTCTCGGAGATATTTTAATAAATATCCTGATGCATCTGTGCTTTATAATGGCAGTGAACATGGGTCATGAGTATGAGCTGAAGAAAGTGCTTCCATCCACATCTATCCATCATAAACCTACTCCACACAGCTCCGGGGGGTTAATGAAGACCTTCTGAAGCGAAGCGATGTGTTTGTGTAAAAAAATATATCCATATTTAACAATTTGTGAATTAAATATCTAGCTTCCACCAGACCACCTTCCGTATTCAGCTTACGAAGAAAGTGTAAAACTCTTGCAGTTCAAAAAGCTTATGCTAGTGAGTAAAGTTGTGAGTAAAGCTTGGGCTATTTTTTTATTTGAAAGTGAACTAATCCTTTAAGTTTAGGGTTAAGGGATGTAGAATATGGTCTTGCAGAATAAGGCATTAATTTGTGCTTTATAAGTACTAATAAGCAGCTTATATCCTACACCAAAAAATGGTTGGTTTAAAAACAACCCAAGTTGGGTTGAAAATGGATAAACCCAGTGATTGGGTTGAGTCAGCAGTTGGGTTAAATGTTTGGCCAACCTGCTGGGTAGTTTTATTTAACTCAACTATTGTTTAAAAATGACTGTATTGCTTGCTTAAAATTAACCCAAAGTATGTTGGAAATTAACATTTATTAATATGTTTAATGAATTAAAATGAATAATAATTAAACAACATTTAATACATTGCTTATTAATAAATGTTCACCTTTTGATTATTACTGTTGCCTCTATTTAGTTATGTGTCTGATTCTAATTTCCAACCTATTTTGGGTTCATTTTAAAGGTGCCATCGAACGTTTTTTTACAAGATGTAATATAAGTCTAAGGTGTCCCCTGAATGTGTCTGTGAAGTTTCAGCTCAAAATACCCCATAGATTTTTTTTTTATTAATTTTTTTAACTGCCTATTTTGAGGCATAATTAGAAATGCACCGATTCAGGCTGCGGCCCCTTTAAATGCTCACGCTCTCCACCCACAGAGCTCGCGCTTGCCTTAAACAGTGCATAAACAAAGTTCACACAGCTAATATAACCTTCAAAATGGATCTTTACAAAGTGTTTGTCATGCATACTGCATGCATGCGTCGGATTATGTGAGTATTGTATTTATTTGGATGTTTACATTTGATTCTGAATGAATTTGAGGTTTTGCTCTGTGGCTAAAGCTAACATTACACACTGTTGGAGAGATTTATAAAGAATGAAGTTGTGTTTATGAATTATACAGACTGCAAGCGTTTAAAAATGAAAATGTGACGGCTCTTATCTCCGTGAATACAGTAAGAAACAATGGTAACTTTAACCACATTTAACAGTACATTAGCAACATGCTAACGAAACATTTAGAAAGACAATTTACAAATATCACTAAAAATATCATGATATCATGGATCATGTCAGTTATTATCGCTCCATCTGCCATTTTTCGCTATTGTTCTTGCTTGCTTACCTAGTCTGATGATTCAGCTGTGCACAGATCCAGACGTTAATACTGGCTGCCCTTGTCTAATGCTTGAACATGAGCTGGCATATGCAAATATTGGGGTCGTACATATTAATGATCCCGACTGTTACGTAACAGTCTGTGTAATGTTGAGATTCGCCTGTTTTTCGGAGGTCTTTTAAACAAATGAGATTTATATAAGAAGGAGGAAACAATGGAGTTTGAAACTCACTGTATGTCATTTCCATGTACTGAACTCTTGTTATTCAACTATGCCAAGATAAATTCAATTTTTAATTCTAGGGCACCTTTAAGACAGCCATGTAGTAATTTTTAAACAATAGTAGGGTTAAATCAAACATTTAACCCAACCGCTGGGTTAAAACAACCCAATCTCTGGGTTTGTCCATTTTCAACCCAATTTGGGTTGTTTTTAACCCAGCATTTTTTAGTGTGTAGTAATATGCATGCTAATAAACAACTAGTTAATAGTGAGAATTGGACCCTAAACTAAAGTAATAAACTAAATAAATAACCACACAAACATGGAAATTGCAAATGAAAGGGTTTACTTAACTGTCAACATAAGAGAGTTTTTCTTTCCGCTTTTCTCGCACATTGACCAAGCTGACATATAAAAGTGTTAACATGCAAAGCCAAATCAGGGGAACTACAAAAAATGTAGATGTTTCCAGCAGGTTCTCTTTAAACAATTTAAGCTCTAAACAGAAAAAAGTTATTTGTGGAGTTGTTGTTTGTGGTGTTTATTGCAGCTATAGAAAGTGTTTTTGTTTGTCACGAGTGTTCATGAAACAGAAAGTGCATTGTTGATTTGTGGAATGTGTGGTTCTGGCTGACATTTGAAAAACGGGATAAAAATGGAACGAAGATTTCCTTTTTAAACTGTTTTGGCACATCCTGCGGCCACTGAGGGAATAGAGTTGAAAAGAAACTACCAAGACACATTCAGCGGGTGGTCACAGTAAAAAAAAAATATTGAAACATAAAAAGGAGTGTGAGAGAGAAACAAAAAAGGAAAAACAGAAGTCTGAGGTGAACTACTCTTCCAACAATAACGGGCGGATGAAAACAGGCCTCGCTGTGAGTGAGGATCAAGAGAAGTGGGGTGTCTGCGCTAAAAACATGCTAGCTGAGTTTGCAGGAGCTCTGCCTCATTATGGATGCTGAGCTGCAGTTGATTCAGTCGAGGCCAGGTGGGTTGCAAAAAGCCCCCACCAGATTCCCGCAGAGATGAGAGGGAGAGAACTTGTCACACACTGATGTTTTTCTCTCTCTTTTTTTTTTAGTTTCTTGATCAGAGTTTGTGTTGCAGTGAAGTCAGGTTTGGGGGAGGAGTAGAGAAGGCCTTGGAGAGCTAGTGGACCAAATGCACGTCAAACTCTTTAAGAAAAAAGAGCTGCACTGCAAGACTCTAGTGTCTAGCTAACTGTGGGGCGATTTTGCACAGTTGTTCTGCAGTACAATTGCATTTATTAACTATCCACAATCCTAAGCATCTATGACAGTGGTTGTTCTAGACCATTTTTAACTATAATCACCTATCTGAAAGATCAGCCCAGTATTGCTTCAAAAAAGTTTATAATTGTCACCTGTTTTTGAGTCTTATCAGTTTAAACATTCAAGTGATTTTAAGTCATTCAGGTGAAAGTAACTTAATTCAGTACTAGCACACTGTGATAGATTGTTTCTGTGCACGCACACAGAAAGCCACCTCAGACAGCACACGAGTACACACAAAATTATGTCAAAATTTTGATGAGTATCCACGTAAACACAGTTGGTTATGTCTTAAGTGAACGAAAACAGTTAAGAAAATATCGGATGTGTGATCTATGGTGCATTAGGTTTTAAAGTGAAAGCAGCCTCATATACCTTCTGTTTCCTATGTTAATAATGTTAATCAAATGTAACCCCTCCTGTTCGAACCGCCCACTCTAAGCGGGACTCGAAACTGGGTCCGCCAGCGTGGAAGTCGGGCAATCTAACAAGGAGGCTAAAGACCGCAGTCTCTAGAGCACCTCTTGAGATCAGGGGAGTGAAATTTACATGCACAGCTCTTACTGGCCTACGTCCGTTACACTCACACACCCCCTAAACCTCACTCCCATCCGGGTCATGGCACCAATGTAACCCTTCCTGTTCGAACCACCCGCTCTAAGCGGGACTCGAACCTGGGTCCTTCGGCATGGGAGTCGGGCGCTCTTACAAGGAGGCTAAAGACCGCAGTTTCTAGTGTCAGTCACTAGAGCACCTCTTGAGATCAGGGGAGTGAGGTTTACATGCACAGCTCTTACCAGCCTACATAAACAATAAAATAAAAAGAAAATCACCAACTGCGCTTAACTAAATAACTTCTTTATCTGTGTAAATTTACAGTAATACCGTTTTCACAAACTCTGTAAAGTACTGTTTTTTATTTTTTTTATCTTTGTTCTCTTGTATTTCTTTGTGCTGTGGCTTGTAATTTGTTTATTTGTTATTATTTTATTATTGTCTTTATATTAAGCCAGGCACACACTGTGCGATTTATAATAATCCTTTACGATTGTTGCTTGTCAGACTGTACAAACATGATCCTCATGTGGGATCTCAGCTGTCAGATTAATGTCAGACTGTACGACAGTCAAGACGCGTTAAAAATGGATGCATGCAAGAAAACTTGTCCAGGGTTTTACATCATCAAAATATATATGTTCGGCTAACAAAAAAATCTCTAGTGTTAATTTTGACTATGGCTTGTCTTGAAAAACTGAGATAATTTGACGTTCGTCGTAGGAGAAGTCACTCTGCAGGACTGTGCGCCAAATCTTCTGACACTGCCAGAATTCCGTCTGAAGTAAAATTTAATCGCAATCGTCATTAATTGGCTGTCGGTGAACATATCAAACTAAAGATCAAAGACTACAGATTTTAGCCTAGGATCAGAGAAATCTTTTAGGATTTGAAACATTGTCTTAGACAGCCAAATCGTGGTCAAAATCGCACAGTGTGAACCTGGCTTTAGTTAGGCTAGTATTCATTTTCGCTGTGATTTGACCAGGCCAGAAGAAAAAGATCAAATCCTAGAACCACCCCTGATCTATGCAATGCATAGTTTCAGTGCAAAGTTTTTTCAATGTAAATTACACTTAATTCACAAAAATCAGCTCTATTTACCTGCCACAAATAGTGTTGCCCTACTGCCTATGGAAAATATGTAGTATAACTGAATTTTGCACAAACAATTTCTAGTAATAATAGAAGCAATGATTCATCAGATAATGGAGAAGAGCCTTGTAATTCACCATGTCATGGTGTTCAGACATTGTATTCAATAATATATATATATATATATATATATATATATATATATATATATATATATATATACACACACACTGGTTGCCATACTAATGATTCAAGTATCAAGACAATGCCAGGAGACAAGAGAAGAGAGCAGCTGTCATGTGGTGAGAGGGGACAGTTTGCCTCTGCTCTTGACCATCATGACATCTAACCATCATGCGATTCAGGAATATTCCATTTGTAAACCATTCATTCACAACATAGATCGTTCAAAATATGGGGAAAACATTAGTGTAAAATAAGTGAATTCAGATACATCTGTAGACCCTACTGTTCAGTGTATGGTTTTAATGCATGTTTCATATTGAATAATGGAAAAAGAAGAAGAAGAAAAAAACTGCAATCTGACAGACTGAAATGCAGTTCCAAAATTGTAATTGCATTGCAAACTTTATATAAATGCAGTTTGATCAGGTTTGTAATTCTGTTCAGACTACAAGCAAATAAACAGATTTGAGCTTAATGCAAAAAAAGTCATTTACAGCAGCACCCATGTAACTGGAGAACAATAGATTATCTGCAAACAGATAAACAAAGAAATTAAACAAATGAATTGAATCTGTGTAAACAGATAATTGACTAATCCAGCTAAAAGATGGACATGGGTCTTATTGTCTTTCTGCCTACCTAATCCTTATGATAACCATCTGCTCTAGTTGTCTGAATCATTTCTTAGTATCAAGTTTGTCTTCATAATCCAGTGTGCCTCAGGTTAGGCCTAACAGTAATTTAGTTGTGTGCACCTAAAGATTTGCTCCATGAATCCTAATAGTTTTATCGCTAAAGGGTCAGCATTATAAGAACATGTTACCCTCAAAAGCACCTGAGTGACCTCAGTCAAGCAGCATGAACTTGAAACTTATTTCAGGCACTTGCCAAACAAAGAACATCCCTAAATTGCTACAGCAGGCAGCCGACCAACATCTGACATCTTGAGAGAGCTGTTCTCTTGAGTAATCTCAGAGGGATCTTTCGGTCTATCACACTTATGAAAGCGGATAGGAAAATAAACTGTTTTGGCTGATGCTCGGGAGTCATCTCCTGTTAACCACCTAACGTAACCCCATTCTCTCCAGCACACTGCCAGAGCAGCGATTTCATCAAACCTGCTGAGTGGTCAAGTCCCCAGGCACACCGGAACAATGGCTGTAACAACCCGTGCTCTCATAGACTGAGCCAGAGTAATCTGCAACAGTTACAGACCTGAGACTAACTGCAAGGCTCAGATAAGCGGCATTTGATGAAATGCATGCACATGTTTTTTGAAAGTTGCCCACATCTAATCATATGCAATGCATGGCGACCGAGTGCTTTCCAAGAAGAGACAACTGAATCTCTGCAATGAGCCGACCCTTTACCCTAACCTTTAGAGTGAACACAGAAGCATAGAAACAAACTTTAATCCCTCATCCCTACTGGAAAAAGAAGCTTAAACTAGCTGAGTTGGTGAGCGTCTCAAAGTGTGCAATTTATCCACCACTGGTGTCACCAAAGAAATTGTGACTAGGCCATACACAAAAACAATGACTCAACCAATGGTGCAAGTATCTGTTTGTCCATGGCCCGGTTTCACAGACAGTGCTTAGACTATACTAAGATTAGGCCTTAGTTCAATTAGGTTATTTAAGTAGCTTTTATAAACGTACCCTAGTGTGCAGGGCTTGACATTAACTTTTTTGCTCACCAGCCTCTGTGGCAAGTTTTTTTTCCGAAGTTACTAGCCACTCAGCATTTTCACTGGCCACAATTTTGACATCAGTGCCATGGGGAAAAAAACTGCCATATAGATATTTTTAATATTATCTCATAATTTGCATCAGGTTTATTAGGCTGCTGTCACTTTAAGACCTGACGCACGGATCCATTATACTGTTACACATGCGTTTTCTTTCTCAACTGTTTACATTCACTTAAAACATAACTGACTGTGTTTACATGAATACTCGCCAAGACTGGCATTTTGACATTATTTTGTGTTTATTTGACTGTTTAAGCACAATAAGCAGCGAAAAAGAACTCAATTTAGTACTAAAAGGCAAATTTATGTGCACGCACTTTGTGTGTGAAAACAAAATATGTGGGAATGAGTAAAATTATGCACAATAAGCGCAATCCCACACCGAAATTCAAACCCTGTAATACCTACAATATTCATCTTGAGCAAATTAAACGAGTGAGTGAGGGGAGGTGGGTTTGTGTGTCAACTCACTGTAGGAGAAATGAGAGAGAGATAAAGAGCAGCTGGTATTGTGTATCTATTCTGTGGAAAATGAGTATTGGAAGTGTTTCAGATATTACAGTATTGATGTGTTTTGAAAAATCTGTATTTTTGACAACACTACATTGCACTTAGTTTATCATTTCAAATGCCTTTTTAAAGACTACAATTGAAAATATGCAGTATTATATATAAAATTCAACTTCCACTGCTGAAATCTACCCACATTAGGCAGGTTGGCGGATGTTAAAGGTGCCGTAGAACATCTTTTTAAAAGATGTAATATAAGTCTAAGGTGTCCCCTGAATGTGTCTGTGAAGTTTCAGCTCAAAATATCCCATAGATTTTTTATTAATATTTTTAACTGCCTATTTTGAGGCATCATTAAATATGAGCCGATTCAGGCTGCGGCCCCTTTAAATGCTCACGCTCCCTGCCCCCGGAGCTCGTGCTTGACTTAAACAGTAGTAAACAAAGTTCACACAGCTAATATAACCCTCAAAATGGATCTTTACAAAGTGTTCGTCATGCATGCTGCATGCATACATCGGATTATGTGCGTATTGTATTTATTTGGATGTTTACATTTGATTCTGAATGACTTTGAGGCTGTGCTCCATGGCTAACGGCTAATGCTACACTGTTGGAGAGATTTATAAAGAATGAAGTTGTGTTTATTAATTATACAGACTGCAAATGTTTAATAATGAAAATAACGACAGCTCTTGTCTCCGTGAATACAGTAAGAAACGATGGTAACTTTAACCACATTTAACAGTACATTAGCAACATGCTAACGAAACATTTAGAAAGACAATTTACAAATATCACTAAAAATATCATTATATCATGGATCATGTCAGTTATTATTGCTCCATCTGCCATTTTTCGCTATTGTTCTTGCTTGCTTACCTTGTCTGATGATTCAGCTGTGCACAGATCCAGACGTCCTGCCCTTGTCTAATGCTTGAACATGAGCTGGCATATGCAAATATTGGGGGCGTACATATTAATGATCCTGACTGTTACGTAACAGTCGATGTTATGCTGAGATTCGCCTGTTCATCGGAGGTCTTTTAAACAAATGAGATTTATATAAGAAGGAGGAAACAATGGTGTTTGAGACTCACTGTATGTAATTTCCATGTACTGAACCCTTGTTATTTAACTATGCCAAGATAAATTAAATTTTTAATTCTAGGGCACCTTTAATGTCAAGCCCTGTGTGCATCTTGAGACAAAATAATGGCACTGACATATTTTAAGATATGTCAGTGCAAGCTGCTTTCATTTAAAACAGCTCAAACATGCATTTTAGTCTGGACTAGCTTAAGCCTTGTCTGTAAAACTGGGGGCATGTGTACCTGTTGGTGTGTGCACTGGCAGACAATACAAAGTATGTTGTGAACACATTTAAACCTCAACGTCTCCAGTAGAATGTCTTAATTCTGACAATGTCTTAACAAGTGTTTAAGTTTATGTAACTTGGCCCAGGTATGAATGGGGCCAGAGATCATATATGGGTTTCTCAGAATCATTTCTAAAACAATCAACCTTGTGCAGCGAGGCGACTTAGGACATGTATCCCACCCCTCACCAAAAACACATTGGCACAAAACACTTCAACACACGTAGATGAGCACCTGGAAGATCTGCATCCTGAGATCTGCGATGTGATCGGGTTAGCAAGATGAATGGCAGGACCTCTGGATATTAAAACTTAGACAAATTCCACCTTGTTGCCAGCCATTATGGATCTGCTCTCTAAACAGTCAACACCACGCTTGCTGCCGTCTCTGCTATCAATCAGAGGTCCCTCTGTAAATGCCAAGCCCAATAATTAATGATAGATTTACAGCACTGCTGCTAATGAAAGGTTTACAGCCACAAAGGATACTTGGCAACAGAGCAGCAGTAGGAGCGATCTGAGCTATGACAGCGAGCCCCACATCAATTCTTGCCGGCAGACAGGTGCGCATGATGGGCAGTCCAGTCGAGGCAATGACAATTGTAGGAGAGGATAAAGAATGGGGACGCCACAGACGAACGGTGACACGCGTCAAAAGGGAAGCAATCGACATCGGCATCACAGACAGCCGTTTAACCTTCAGCCTCGCGGCTCCGGTGGCTCTCACAGTTGAGACTGTGCTTGACAAACTATTTAATTCAGTTTCAACCTCACCCACACCCCAATTCTCAGGCGAAACAACACATTTCTTCCCTTCTGACATCCATTCTCTTTCTGGCTCTCTTTCCACATATTGCCCCGCTTACAATTTATTACCTTTTAAAACCATGGTTCAGTAGTTACCCCAGCTAAGTCTCTCTGCAGCCGGTGGCTTATTAAGTTTCTATGGCAACCTGCCACATCCACTCGTGCTGTATTCCACCCGACTGGGACCCCACAGGGTAAATGTGTGGGAGGAAAGATGGGGGGTTATGGAGGGAAAGATTTGGGGATAGGCGAGCAAACAGGCTGTGCTGGTGCTTATTGCACTGTGCTCCATTTAACTGACAATTGACTACCCAGTGTGGTTCACACTTTGACCACAGGAACTGCTGCTGTTTTTCATCATTTTGCCCAAAAGCCAATAGGAGCGTACACGGGAATGCAGAATTTGAGAGCTTCCCCAAATGAAAGGATATAAACTGGCATAACTGAATAAACCGTACATGGTTTTTGGACATTGATTAGATAGTGAATCATATAATACCTTTGCTTTGTTCATTTAACAGTCACTTTGAGACTGGATATAATCTAATAGGAGGAAAAAAAAAATAATAATCCTCATTTTTATTATGCATTTCAATATTGCATGAGAAATCAAAGTATCTCTAGTATATAGTTTTCTGCACCATGGATAATTAATTATTCTGATTGCTGAAAAGAATCTGTCTTCAGATTATTCTTGGAGCTATGGCACTTGATTAAAGCTCCTAAGTCCAATTTAGCACAATCATTTTCAGGCTGCTCTGCTAACGTAGCAATATTAATATCTAATATGATGAGAAGTTTCTGTGGTAAATTTTCTATAAATTAATCCAAATCAATTTAAAAGAACTATTGCTACTTTAATAGATTTGATGGATTCTGAATTTTACATTTATTAAGGTTCACGAAGTTCGCAATGACCTAAGATGAAAGTAAAAAAAATATATATAGTCAATGTTAAATTGGATTCTCAAGCCGCGTTTCCACTGAAGATCTTTCCCCAGGAACTAGGGACTTTGGGGTGGTATAGGGACCAGGGTCTAAATAAAGTTCCGGGTAAAAATTGCCCCTCAAAAAGTCCCTGCTCACAAGGTAGTACTTTTTCAAAATTCAGGAACTTTCGGGGGTGGGACTTGGGCACTTAACATGCTGATTGGTTGAGTTCACACGGCATATTGATTGGTTGACCCCACGCAGCATTTTATTTCAACCACCATTTTTAAAAGTCTGTTGCAATGTGTGCAGTAAAACTTGTTTGCTATTTGAATCAACAATGGTATTTAAAAATTACGAACATTAAAAATTAGGTTCAGGCTTTTTTAAGCTTATATGCGGAGGACGAAATCCAGCAGGAACTGGAAAATCACGCGCAGTCCTATGTTACCGGACTAATCTTCACGGTACTTTAGACCATGATGGAAATGCAGACAGCAACAGGTCTGGGGGGAAAAAGATCCTGGGACAAATTGTTCCAGGTAATTTTGGTGGAAACGCAGCTTAAGATTGCCACTCTTTTCTTTAACTTCTTCCCAGGATCTCCAGCCTTCCAATGATTTGTCACTGTCACATGTTAGCATTACGCCATTATTTTTTGCAATCCGTGGGACAGCAGAAGCAGACATTGTGTGCATTCCTCATAAACTATGTGAAACTCCAACAGGTTGCATTCATAGCATTGAAGTGATTTCTCAAGCTCCTGGAACAGTGTGTAACAAGCAGGCCTACTACCAAGAACAGATAACACAGCTAACTGAGGTAATGAAAAACATGCACAAGGCATGGAGTGATACGAGGCAAATCTTGAATGAAAGAACAAAAGGTAGAAATGTATGACAGTCTTGGATTTAACAATGAAGATGAAATACAACTTTACAAGCCTTGTTCAAGGCTGAGCGAGCTTGTACGATTAGTGCATTTTATATTTGTTTAGTCCAAAAGTTTTTGCATTGTTTGAAAAAAACACTTTCATATAAAATAACTACCCAACTTGCCATAGCCTTTGAAAATAACTTTTCACCACAAGAAGAAGAGCAACCTCCTTCACCAACATAACTGTACCACTAAGATCTCTTCATATTTGAAGAAGCGAACGCAAAACAAGGTCTGAAAACAATAAATTATATGATATGATAAGGGATGAGAGATTGGAGCATGAATAGCTCAACTGTGTCTCAAGGTTGCAGAGAGCAGTGACCTCCTGACTAGGACCAGCTCCCTCCATGGGGGCCAGTTAACCTAGCATTTATTTTTTGTTGTTTATATGTTTTCTGGCCAGAAAGGAGTGTTGCTTAACAAACCTGGGGACATCCTGTTTCCTGCTTTTTACACCTGTGCTGAGAGGGGAGGTGGCTCAGGGACAAGCTCCAGTTCATCAGCTCTGCAGTTGCAATGTTGCACATTCCTTCCGTAATCCATCCACGGCCTCCAAGCAGCCCTGGCAACAAAGGGGTCATTCTGTGAGAATGTAGTGAGCTCATGGCAGAGGCATCCGCTGGGTGGTGAAGACCTTGGCTCGATTGCCAGTTCTATCTGTCCCGGCAGTCAGGGGATGGTGATTGTGATTTTGCCAAGTAGGACATGATCCTTGGTCAACATCTTTGATGGTCAAAATTCCGGTCAAAGACACATTGTCCTATCTCTAAGTTATTGCTAGCTAAACCTGCTTCCCCTGTAGGGCAACCTTTATGCAGACTTCAGTTCCAACTTTACTCCAACACACATGCCTGTTATAGAGTGCTGCCAGGATGACGTATTTTTTTAGGCCAAAACGGGAAAGTGAGTTATCATTTTGGCACACCTGGTTCCATTGTCCTAAAGTCAATGAGTTTTAGGTTAAATGCTTGAAATATAGTCTATGGTTAACACAACCTTAAGATATTCACGTTTTATTCTACATGATAAAATACATCAGTAATAACATGGCTAAATGGGACTACATCATGGAAATTGAACATCATGCCGAGCAGGTAAACTCATCTACTCACTAGTTTGCTTTCACAGCACTGTTTTATTAGATTTATTAGATACATTTGTGTGCTGAAAGTTGTTATAGTGCTACTCTGCATTCACTCGGCAGCTATTATGAGACTTGTTGCACACTACAGAAAGCTAGATCAATATTAGGTGTGGTAAATCAAGAAAACAGGATTTAAAGGGGCTCTATGTAGGAATGACACCCAGTGGTCGAAATAGGTACTGCAGTCCAAATTCAAAATATTGTTTGCCCCCCCCTCCTTCAAAGACGCGGGTTGCCAGCTTGAGGATGTGCAACAAGAGGGTGCGCAATTGACAATGAAAGCTGAGGAGACTTACACACTGTAAGTTGATGAGTTGATTTATCTGTGTTTTAATATGCTGTCGTTCATAGAGATTTTTAGATGGATGCAGAGGCTTTTTAGGTCAGGTAGAATCTGCGATTGTCTGACCCAGTTTGTTTGCTGGTTTCCATGGCTGCAATACGTGGTGTTTTCCGTCAAATGGCAACCTGTGATGTCGAAATACTATTGGATAAACTGGCAGCACACGGTTTCGCACAGACCAAAACAAAGATAGACATTCCGACACGGAACGCACCTTTCAAAGTAGAATATCTGGCTGTAGCATTGTTTTTCTGAGAGACAAGTAGGTGAACTTAGCATGTTTCCTAAATATCTGCAAACATATCGGGGTATTTTCATGCTTTATTAAAGTGAAAATCTTACATATAGCCCCTTTAAACAATAAGACTTAAGGTGATGATACATGGGGCAACTTTTTGAGCAATGTTGCCGTCAACGGGCAACCTGATGAGACACAGGGCAACTAATAGGGCAACGGACAGTTGGCAGCAACCAATCATAGAGGAGCAAAGCTATTGGCAACCCAATAAATACTTTATTATTAAACTTCAACTTTTCAAATATTTTCTACATTTTTACTGAATATAAATGCCTTTCCGAGAAGAGCGGAAAAGGGAGAAGAGCGAATTTGGCAAAAAGCGGATTAGAACCTGGGTTGATCGTGTCGAAAGTTACTTTTACATGCCACACTTCCTACAGCCTACACCACTGCAGACATTAAACAGAATGCATCTTTTTAGTATTTAACTGAAAACATTCAATGGCTAAATTACAGCCTACGTACATTAAATTGGACACCTGTTTGTATTTTAAGCATTAAATGAGGTAAATTCCCTGTTTTGGGTTGACACATGACAACTTACTAGCATAAAAAGATGTAAGTACACGCTCCGTTTCTTCGCTCCACTGCCGCTAAGATGCTGCCTTGTTTAATTTTTTTCTGAAATCTCCAAGCCGGTCACGTGATCGACCTGCTAGCATTCTGATTGGAGGATCTCAAAAAATTGCTCACAACCTGTCTAAAGTATCCAGATAGAAATCTGTTGCTCATTCTCAATGGGAAAATGCCCAAGTAACATTGCTCAAAAAGTTGCCCTGTGTATCATCACCTTTGCTGTGTTAAGCTATATAACATGATTAGTTTTATGTTGATGAATGTATCCAAACAGTTGCTCACCTGTCTAATAAAACACATAATATATTAATGCGTCTTTGGTGTTTCTATGGTTTCTACAAAATAATTCAGAAATTGACACACAGACACGGTCCCTGTTCTGGTTAAAATTGCTTATTTCCCTGGATTTAAACATTCTTGGAAACATTGGGATAATGTGAGTACACAAGTCAACATAATATATAACATTGTTTTAGTGGTTTTGAATATTTCAATCCAAAAATCTTACATATGTGCCTTTAAATTATAGGTTGAAATGAATGTTGTTCAGAGTCCATCTCCACTCCTATGATTGGTTGATAGGATTGTCATTGCAGAACCAACAAGGATGTAGATACAAGAACATGACAGTCAAAATAAATCAAGTAAGGGGCAAGGAAGATCTCAGATACTATAACTTTCACCCACTCAGAAACATTGCGCCCAGGGGGATTTGTGTTTGTGCACTTCATAAGAAGGATGGAGAACGATGCATAAAAAGAGAGAAAAAAAGAGAGAGTGAGGGAGATTGAATATAAGCTTGGGCTCTAGTATTGGGGAGGCAGCGCAACCCACATTCCAACAGGGTGTAAATATTGACTCAGCAGTGGACAACTGGTTTCTATTGCTAGGCAAACAAAGGCATTGTGCTGCAGCAGAGCCTGAATGGTCTATGTGTACAGATTATGCTGATGGTAGATAAGTGGGGTGGCTGCTGCACTGTGAGGGTCTTCTGTCCTTTTCATTCAATGTGATGCAGGATTAAACAGTATAAACCGGACCATAAACCTGGTGAAAAGTGTTGATGATTTGGCGACAGTGACTCACAGTTTGCTCATTTGAGTGCATGAAGTCAGACTATAGACTTTTCTAATTCATCACATTTTGACTTGTCTGACATGACTGTGACTCACCTGAGCCGCAAGATGATAGGTTAGCAAGAGCACAGTGTGTAATGTTTTCCAAAATTGAGTCATTCTGAGGTTTATGTCATTTACAGTACCTGTTCTAAGGGTGTGACGGGGATGACTGTTCACTGCTGTCTTGCTGTGGATTACTGTTTGATGCAGTAAAAAATGGCCTTGTTCCATCATGGTGTCTGACAGGCAGGGTTGTGTCCTGCTTCCTGTGTCAAAGCATTGATGAATGACACAGACTCAGTGTTGCACCACAAGCATTGCAAAGTGCATTACAAAGATCTTTTTCCAAGCAGAACGCATACACCTTACTGCTTTTTTTTTTTTATTTTTCCGCCAGCACAGAGTTTCACCATCCAAAGAACACTTTATCGATAGATGGAATATGTATCAAATCACATATATTTTATTTTGTTTTTATTTCTATTTTATTATCAGTGTGTCAGTTCCAATTTAGTGCTCACTATATGATTGTTAGTGTTTATTTTTCATTTGTTTGTAGTTTCTGATTAGTTTACTATGGAAGTTTGTTTCTGCCACTGAACAAAAAATAAAACAGGTAAACGTGACTTTTTTCTCATGATTGCGAGTTTACATCTCAGAATTACATGATATAAACTCGCAATTGTGAGTTATAATGTCAGAATTGCGAGATATAAACTCGCAATTGCAAGAAAAATGTCAGAATTGTGAGAAAAGAAATCAGAATTACGAGATATAAACTCGAGAAAAAAGGTCAGAATTGAAAAAAGAAAAAAACTCGCAATTCTGAGAAAAAAGTTAGAATTGTGTGGAAAAAAAAGTCAGTTGTTTTTTTTTTCCTCATAAATGGACTTTATAACTCACAATTGCCAGTTTATATCTCACATTTCTGAGAAAAGAAGTCAGAATTTGAGTTATAAACTCACAATTGCGCAAAAATTGTGAGATATTAAGTCGCAATTGTAAGAAAAATGTCAGAATGATGAGAAAAGAAGTCAGAATTGTGAGAAAATAAGTCTGAATTACGAGGTATAAACTCAAGAAAAAAGTCAGAATTAAAAAAAAGAAAAAACTCGCAATTCTGAGAAAAGTCAGTTGTGAGATATAAACTCGCAAATTGCAAGAAAAAGGTCAGAATTGTGAGATATTAAGTCGCAGTTGTGAGTTTATAAAAGGGATAGTTCACCCAAAACTGTAAATTTGATGTTTATCTGCTTACCCCCAGGGCATCCAAGATGTAGGTGACTTTGTTTCTTCAGTAGAACACAAATGATGATTTTTAACTCCAATCGTTGATGTCTGTCAGTCTTATAATGCGAGTCAATGGTCACACAATTTATAAGAGTCAATAAACATGCACAGATGAATCCAAATTAAACCCTGCGGCTCGTGACGACACATTGATGTCCTAAGACACGAAACGATCGGTTTGTGCGAGAAAACGAACAATTTTTACCTCTAAAACACCACTATGTCCAACTGCATTCAGCACTCGCTTGGTGATGTCTGATCGCGCTCTGACAACGGCAGTGATGCCTCGCGCTTATACTTCAATGAGTGCTAGACATTACTTCCATTGTCAGAGCGCGATCAGACATCACCAAGCGAATGCTGAACATTTGTGTTCTACTGAAGAAACTAAGTCACCTACTTCTTGAATGCCCTGGGGGTAAGCAGATAAACATCAAATTTTCATTTTTGGGTGAACTATCCCTTTAAGTCAGAATTGTGAGACATAAACTTGCAATTCTGAGAAAAAAAGCCAGTCGTTTTTTCCTCATAACTGGACTTTATAACTCACAATTGCCAGTTTATATATTACAATTCTGAGAAAAGAAGTCAGAATTTGAGATATAAACTCGCAATTGTGAGAAAAAACATAAGAATTGTGAGAAAAGAAGTCAGAATTGCAAGTTTATATCCCGTAATTCTGACTTTATATGATTGTTGTCTGGTGGACATAACCCTATCAGTGTAAGCGTGCAGAGTTTCCTTATTGTTGTTCTCACAATGCACCATATTTTCAAGATTTTGAAAATATGTATTTGTACAAATCCCTAATTGAAAGGAGAATGGAACACAGCATTCATGCCAAGTGGTTTTTGCCATTTCACCATTGATGCCTGTGAGATGTTTTTGGACTGTGAAAATTTCCTTCACACTCCACTTGTGTGATCAAGTGAAGAGCAAAGGACTTGTTACGTCATAGATGTCAGGGTGAAAAAAAATGTTAAGCCTGTCAAATCACAATGTGTTCACTGGACAGGCTTTTAGATGTTCAAGAGTTTTTGTCTGTTATTGCCTGTCTCACTCTAACCTGTATTACTCTCTTTCTCGGTTACACAGGAACTGCATAGTAGCACGTTCAGAGTGATTAGAGTGATGTGACATGACCTTTTCATTGTTGTGGCGGGCACTGGGCGACAGGGAATGGAACGTGTCCAAATTAAATATTTAATTCATAAACAGACACGCTCAGGGGGTCAGTCATACACCGCTGACCATGGCAGAAGCACAGAATATACCTTCTCTCTTTGCATTCAGCTGAAAATGCAGCTAAATGCCAGACTTTTGCATTCAAGAGCTAGAAAAAAAAGAGAGAGAAAAAAAAAGAAAGCGAAAAATGAGCAGGATGATTTGAATAATGTTTCTGTCAAACGCTAGCCCTGTACTTCACCACATGTCCCCAGGGAGAAATCTGCTACGATTTACTACTGCAGCGCTGCGTACACTGGCCGCCCATCTTGTCAATGAGAAGACTTTTTACTGGGTCAGATTTCACAGCCCACATCGATTTATACCCCTCTGTTTCTTTTTATCTTTTTTTTATTCTTGGTGATATAAAGTTTCCTTGTACAATGATATTGCCAGGGATGTAGCATGAATAAAGAATAGGAACGTCTTTTTCTAACAGGCGTCACAGTTTTTTTTTTTTTTTTTTTTTCGGCAGGGTATCGAATATTGCTCCCTCTCCTATTATTATCCAGTGCTTAGAGTTCTGGGCACACAATATTTGAAACTGATATAAAAAAATACCAGAGTTTTGCTTAAGGCATATTGTGAATCGGAAGAGAACAGCAGAGTCGGTAGTGCGTTAACGAGATGATCTTGTGAATGTTAACCTGATTCCAACTGTGTTCCAGAGTCACACGCACAAGAGAACGCCACCTGCACCTGCCCAGAACACCGAGTTCTTTAGGCCTTAAAGGTATTGTTAACCCAAAAATGACAATTCTCCCTTGTGAGAAAGAAGCACACTTAAATGCTTAATTGTGTGGAATGTGCACTTCAGTACTTCAAATCGTAAAAGTGTAAAACTGCACTTGCATATAATATAATATTAATAAAATAAAAGGCCACTCAAGTGTACTGAATGAAAGTACACATTCATGACTATTTCTTAAGTAAACACACTAAAGCACACTCTTAAAATGTGCACTTTGTAATAATGTCAAATTAAAAATTTGGTTACACTTTAATTTAAGATGTCCTTGTTACAGTGTAATTATACATTTACTGTAGTATGCCCCTTTCACAAGATGTAATATAAGTCACTGGTGTCCCCAGAACGTGTCTGTCAAGTTTCAGCTCAAAATCCCCCACAGATCATTTATTATAGCTTGTCAAATTTGCCTGTATTTGGGTGTGAGCAAAAACATGCCATTTTTGTCTGTGTCCCTTTAAATGCAAATGAGCTGCTGCTCCCGTCCGCTTTCCAGAAGAGGGCGGAGCTTTAACAGCTCAACAACAACAAAGCTGGAGAATCTCACGCAGCCAAAATGAGGATTGTCAGTAACGGTGTTCAGCCTTACATTGTTCAAACCGGAGTCGACACTGATGGAGAGACTCAGAAAGAAGTTACAACTTTTAGAATGAAACTGGACGTTTCTGAATAGTTAGTGAATAAATGTATGTAGCAAACCATGGCTTATGGCTTATTTCTTTAATAAAGTGTATTTTAAGTCAAGAGCTGTCATCACTTATTCTCATTTATTTACATATTTTATAAATAACACACTTGTTTAAAGAAAGTCATTATGTCTTCTCACCAGTTAGCTAAGTACAATAAGATTTGAAAGAAAATGTTTTACAAAAGAGCCTGTTTCATATTATGATCACACAACATGAAACACTGCACTGCGGGAAGTCAACTCCATCAGCCTGTGTTCAATTGAACCAGCAAAAGTCTCTAAATGGCTGTGCCGATCGGTGCTGAATTTCCTGCAGTAATTAAAAACAATGAGAGTGCAAAAGGCATTCGACTAGGGGACAAAATCACACAGTGCTAATTAAGCCTCCAGTATCTTTGTGTGGCTCATTTGCACATGCGGCATGTTGACTAGCAGCTGCTTCACCATGACAGTGACAGATATTGGTAGAGCTGTTGCATATATATGATATAGGACAAAAGCAGAATGAACCAGAGGTTCGAGTTTTTGTTCCATAAATACTCTGACAGAAGTCTGGAGTCTTCAAATACACCTGGGGTATGACAGGTAAAACCCACCCAAGCATTGGTGGTGTCAATCAAGGGTTAGAATCCTATCAGATGGGAAATAAGGGCTCAAGTGAAATTCTCCCATAGCTCAGGTTAAGAGCCACATCACCTCAGCACGGATAAAATTGGATCAAATACAAAGAAAGTTCCAGAAACAAACCCAGAGCAGAGAAGATATCATTGTTCAGTGCTGTTATCTACTCTGCAATAGGTGTTTTCTTTGCAATCTTATGAACAGGACGTTGTGTAAGAGCCATCTAATATAAAGGCTTCTTTATCACAGTAAAAGGAATTTACTCAACTTGAACTTGAGATAAAATCTAACCTTGTGCAATGATACAGAAAGCAGCCACACAGAGGCATTCCATGCGTAGTTACACATATGCAACAATGTAATTCATTAGCCAACTAGAGCTGTCTAGAACACAAACTTTGATGATGCAATGCCTATGCCAGTCTGAATTTGCCATAATGACATTACAATATATAACAAATTTGTATTTCCCAACTTCAATGTAATTTTTGATGTTTGCTTCAGAAAACACTACTAATACTATTGCACCATAGGAACCCCCTAGCAACCACATAATAACACTCTGGCAACAACCCAGAACACCCTAGCAATGTCCTAACAGCCAGCCACAACACCTTAGCAACTCGCTAGCAACTGCATAGCAATGTCCTGGCAACAACTCAGAGCACAATCTCCCAGAACAACTTATAAATTGCATAGCAACACCCTAGCAACTATTTAGAGAACCATAGCAACAACATAGCAAAGCCTTAGCAATGAATTAGAACACCCTAGCACACCCTAGTTACCACCTGAAAGACTAGCAACCACTAATAACACCTTAGCAACCAGCCACAACACCTTAACTACTGCAGAGAAACCATTCAGCAAACCTCAGCAACAGCATATCAATGTCCTAGCAACCACTCAGAGCACCCTAGAAACTGCATAGCAATGCCCTGGCAACAACTCATAAAGCCATAGCAAAACCCTAGGAACCACATAAAAGACTCAAGCAATGCCCTGTTAACTACCCAGAACATCCTAGCAATTTCCTGGCAAAAAACTAAGATCACAATCTCCTAGAACACCCTAGAAACTGCATAGCAACACCCTAGAAACTATTTAGAGAACCATAACAAACACATAGAACACCTTAGCAACACCCTTGCAACCACCTAAAAGACTCAAGCAACACCCTGGCAACCACCCAGAAAACCCTAGCAACCAGCCTCAACACCTTAACAACTGCATAGTAACCATCTAGGAAACCTTAGCAACCATATAGCAATGTTTTAGCAACCACTCAGAACACCCTAGAAACTGTATAGCAATGCACTGGTAACAGCTCAGAACATCCTATCAACCACCTAAAAGACTCAAGCAATGCCCTGGTAACTACCCAGAACACCCTAGCAACATCCTAAGAACCAGCCACAACACCTTAGCAACTGCATAACAATGCCCTGGCAACAACTCAGAACACAATATCCCAGAACACCCTAGAAACCTTATAGCAACACCCTAGCAACTATTTAGAGAACCACAGCAACCACATAGCAAAGCCCTGGCAACAACCTAGAACACACAGGCAACAACCTAGTGAACACCTGAATGACTCAAGCAACACCCCATGAACCACCCAGAACACCCTAGCAACCAGCCACAACACCTTAACAACTGCATAGCAGCCATCCAGGAAACCTTAGCAACCATATAGCAATGTCCTAGCAACCATTCAGAGCAGCCTATAAACTGCATAGCAATGCCCTGGCAACAACTCAGAACACCATAGCAACCACCTAAAAGACTCAAGCAATGCCCTGGTAACTACCCAGAACACCCTAGCAACATTCTAAGAACCAGCCACAACACCTTAGCAACTGCATAGCAATGTCCTGGCAACAACTCAGAACACAGTCTCCCAGAAATCACATTGCAATGCCCTAGCAACACTCAGCAACACCATAGAAACCACCTAAAAGACTCATTCCCACCGCTAGTAACACCCCAACAATAGACCAGAACACCCTAGCAACACCCTAGCAACCTGCCAGAAAACAAACAACAGTATTTCAATGCTCTGGTAAAGTCTCTTGGCACTGTGCACATTTCATAATTGTAACTGGACCCATGAATTAAAAAAAATAAAAAATAAAAAAGTGAACTGACTTTAGTCATCATGTATTGACAAATAATGACACAATCCATGAGCTGTAAAACAGATGTTATCGACTTCCCTCATACCATGTCATCGAGTGTATGTGCGGTCGTCATAGCAACAGCTGAAACTGGGACAGTGAGATAGGTAGTATGTCTGGTATGCTCAGCATACATGTCAAAAGCATTCAAAGAATGGCTGACCCACGCAGATGCTATCTACAAATCGTCATGAGCCTTATATGGTAAAAGGATGTCTGTGAAGATTACGGTGCTTTCATTGACTGAACATGTTGGGAGACTTTTCCAATTCTGGAGCCTTGTTATTCGAGAATGCAATTGATAACAGCCTGAAGTGTAGGGTGTCCTTTCATACAGGGCGTCTCGGGGTGTGCGAGTAGGTGTGTGTAGGTACTGATCCATTGACATTCACCAACCCAACTTAGTCTATACTTCTGAATACGAGCCACTGATCTGTCGCACATCGTAAAACAGAACTGAAGGTCACATTTATGATGGTACAGTGCAGATAACAGGAGGTCAAAAAGAAAGAAAGCGCACAGCACCTTTACATTTTCTGTCTGTTTTGCACCACTGAAACGAAAACAGCCTTGTGTACATGTTCCAACATGACCAAGATGTTCTGCACGTTTCTGCAGTACCCTATGAGGGAAAACAATGTTCACTCAAAAATACGAGTGAAATAACATGGGCGTGAACCAAAATTCCATCTGAATGAATTGTTTTGGCTGCGCTCCAGTAGGTACTCCCAGCGCCAGTTAAAACACAGATAGCGCGGCTTATTGTTCTGTCAGAATTTACTCAAGAGGAAGAATTTATGTAAGTGTAAAATTGAGTGATTCGTGATGGATTACTTTATTATTGCAGCTTGCAAAAGCACATGCTATGTGTGTGCTATGAGAGGTGTACTGTTACTTTTCAAACATTTTTTTCTGATGATAAAAACTGATAAAAGGTTACATTGAATGTTATATAGACTGGCGGATGAGCACTTTTCAATCAAAAAACAATAAAACACCCAACAGCATGCTACAAACCACTTAGTAACAGTATAGCAATTCCTACGCTTGTATATATTTCAAAAGAATTTACTGGACACTTAAGGGCATGTTAGTTACAATTACATGAAAATGTATTATAGTTTAAATTTATTTCTGTCAACTCTCAGAATGTTTTGCATGGTGATGGATATGACAATGCTGATATGTTTGGTTTTGGCAGAATAAATCTGCTCCGCTGTTGTTGTTGTTGTTATTGCTGCTGCTGCAGAGCAAGTACAGGACTTGCTACTGCCAATACATACACGACACACTGATGTGAGCAAGTAAAGCCCTGGGTATACTTTGTTTTTTAGCGTACGCACACAGTCAAATGCATAGCCTTGAAAAGTATACTTCATTTGACCCGTACGTATACACAGGCACAGTTTTGAGCAATCTCTCGGCAACAAGTTACAACCCAAGTAAACATCTTTGTATTCTTTCCTGCTAGAGTTGTACAAATGAGGGTACTTCCTAACCTCTTCACACAATCTCTTGTCTATATAGGCCTCCATTGTCGCTGTAACTTGCATGTGTTCCGGTCTGTTCTGTTTATGCAGGTTGTCTTCAACTAATAAACTAAAATTAAACTAATCACTGCAAAAAAAAAATTAAATGCGCATGTGCGACCTGCGTGTACAAAGTATGCATGGTTACAAAAATCCGGCGGTGCGCGTACAGTACGCGCATACTCTTCTGATGACGAATTTCATGTAACTGTATGCTCAACCTCACGTATAAATAAAAAGTGAAGTATACTTTGGCCTTAAAGGGTTAGTTCACCCAAAAATGAAAATAATGTAATTTATTACTCACCCTCATGTCGTTCTACACCCGTAAGACCTTCGTTCATCTTCGGAACACAAATCAAGATATTTTTGATGAAATCCGATGGCTCAGTGAGGTCTCTATAGACAGCAATGCCACTGAACTTCTCAAGATTCAGAAAGGTACTCAAAACATAACAGTTCATGTGAGATCAGTGGTTCTACCTTAATATTATACTTTTCAACGATATCTAGTGATGGCCGATTTCAAAACAGTGCTTTGAATCTTTTGTTCCGTGGGCATGGGGTACTTTTTATCCATGTGTGCAACAAACCCATCTGATGGGTTTGCTGCCAAAAAGCTCTTTTTTTAGTTTCATCTGACCTAGACTTGTGCCAATATTCGGTAATGCGATATATCGCGATAATGAATATGCACGGTATTGTTATCGTGGGCATTTCCAAATACCGTAAATAATAATTTATTACCAATTACTACAATTTTTATAATGCATATAAGAATACTTTCCCCATCAACCGTATAAAATGCACAACACCCCTGTATTCTGCGTCAAAAGAACACGCGCTCAGATGTAAACAAGCCCAACGTGCACGAGAAGCACATGGCGGAACAAGTGAAGGAGACGAGCTGAATGAAAGTGCGCATTCACTCTCTGAGAGCAGAGGGCGCTGATGGAACAGCAGAGTGCAACAGTTACCCCGGAAACCCCATAAACAAAGCAACTGCGCTGGTGAAGTTTTTAAAATGCCTCAAACATATATTTTAATCTGGACTACAACATGCCCTAATGATTAGAAATGTTCTGATTATTTGTTATTGTTCAGTAAAACTTAAAGACATACGGCTTCATTAGTTAACATGTTAATTCATTATTACCAAACTGACAATGAAAAATACTTATAAAGCATTAATTATTCTTAGTTAATGTTAATTTCTTAGTTACTGTTTAATAACATTACTAAAATCAAAAGTACTTATTTAATGGACCTGAGATAAAACTAACAATGATCAGTTGTTTCTTAACTAACATTAACAAAAAATAATACTTTCTGTAACAAATGTAGCAGTTGCTCAATCTTAGTTAATGCATTAAATAATGAGACCTTATTGTAAAGTGTTTCCTGTTGTTCTTTATGGCCTAATTCTTTTGCACTTTAATCTGTTTGAAAATTTGACTTTATATTTTTTTTGTGTATTGTATTATTGTATTTAAACATTCAGAGTTATTTTTGTTATTACAAAAAGAGTTCTTAAACCTGTTATACTATGACAACACTTTTTTGCAACTTATTCCAGTATCGTGATAATACCGTATACCGTGATAAAAGCTTCAGCAATTAATCGCAACATCAAAATTTGATACCGTCACATGCCTAATCTGACCATATAAGCTGTTCCCGTTTGAAGTTCCAGTCTTGCCTGACAACTGAATATACTGGAGATTGTTTCTGGATGAGAGCAGAGGATTTTTCTTGAAAACCTCCCGGAAAACTTGTGGGGATGTAGGAGCTGGATCTTTAATGTTGTGGGCCTATTTTTCTGCTGGAAGTCCTGGACATTTGTTCAGATATATAGTATCATGGATTCTACCAAATATCAACAAATAAAAAATCAAAACCTGGCCACTTCTGCTAGAAATCCAATAATGGGCCATGGTTGGATCTTCCATCAGGACAATGATCCAAAACAAACATCAAAACCAACACAAAAATGTGTCACTGAGCACAAAATGAAGCTTCTGCCATGGTCTTCCCAGTCCCCTGACCTGAACCCTAAAGAAAATGAGTGGAGTGAACTGAAGAGAAGAAGCACCAACATGGAGCTGGGAATCTGAAGGATCTGGAGAGATTCTGCATGAAGGAATGGTCTCTGATCTCTTGTCAGGTGTTCTCCAAACTCATCAGGCATTATAGAAGAAGAGTCAGAGCTGTTTTCTTGGCAAAAGGAGGTTGCAAAAACTATTGAATAACAGGGTGCCAATAATTGTGGCCAACGTGTTTTGGATATAAACATTTATTTCATAATGTGACTTCCCCCCCCACTTTCAATTCTTTTTCTTCAATGAAATGTTAGATTTTTGCTATGTTTATGAATTAAAGATCAAAAGGATAAACAATGCAGATTTATTTTTACAATCATCTTTGATCATATTTACCAAGGGTGCCAATAATTCTGACCACCACTGTACATGTGAGGGGGAGTTACGGGGAAGGGGTTATTCAAAAGTGCAAAAAGTGGAAGAGGAAAAGAATGAAACAATCACCACACAGAGTATAAAAAATAAAAATACTGAAGACAAACAGCTTGACTGCACTGCCCTTTGAGTCATTCAAATACATTAGTTTAAACCTTTTCAAAAACAAAGTAAACATGCCTTCACACACTGCAAAGTTTATTCACTGCGAGGCACTGAATGTGTCAGAATCCAGACTGTCACCTTGCATGTGTAAAATCGTTTTTTCAGCCTTTAAGAGCCAAGTAAGAAGATATTATTCCAAGAGCCTGTTTACAACTGGTATTAAAATAGTTCAGTTGATCTGATCACGAGTGGTTGCCATTTCAAATGATCTTAAAAAGATTTTTAATATTTTTGAAAGAAGTGTCTTATGCTCACCAAGGCTGTTATTGCTGATTTAACATATGTTTTGTAAAAGGAAATGTTAGTAATTGTTCATTGAAGGAAACAGGAGTTGTACCAGGATGCTTTTGAACTAAATCCCTAAAGGTGTTAGCAAAATGGCCGCAGAGTGGACTGACTTGCCTATAAGCTGGAAGTGGAATTTGTTACATGCGTATTGGCAACTGTCACTGAGGTTTTATTGTCTGAGCCCTCTAGCCATAATCTGGACCTTCTCATTGACAGCTGAGGTGCCGAACACAGCTTAAAACCAACAAGGAATTTGCTAAAGACTGTCACAACAATTGTAGGTCAAACAAGAGGAAGATTCTTGCCACAAAGCTCCTTTGTCACAGGACAACAACAGCTCAGTGTATGGAGAATAACAATGGCACCAGTAGAGCAAGTGACACTAAACTTCTAATGTGAGCGTAGGAAGCCAGAGAAATCTCTTTAAAGTCAGCAGTCTACTGTACCATTGCACCCGATACCGGAGGCAACATTAGCGCATGATCAAATGGGTTCATCTGAGAGCAGCGGCTATGGATCACATCTCCAGCGCTGCTTTAGGATGAATTCGTCTGATCTCTCCAGGGGAAAGAGGTTTGTTGTTCCCAGGCTCACGCTCTCACCTCATCTCCTCTGGGTATGCGTGCATAGTTGAAAGATGCTCATGTATGCAAACATCAAGCTGCACTGTGAAAGCAAAAACATTGAAATGCATGATTATACATTGTATATATTTTTACATAGCATGCAGTAGAGAATGAGCAAACCTCTGACTAGCACCTGTCTTGCGCTGTGAAAGGGGAAAAAGTTTAAAAATCAACTGTAGTATTATAAATGCACCTTTTATGAAAAAAAAACAAAAAAAAAAACATATATTTTGCCAAAATGCATGACTACTTTTTAAAGTTAGTCAAAAAAGAATGGCGACGAGAATACTTTTTGTGCGCCAAAAAAACAAAGTAACGACTTTATACAACAATATCTAGTGAAGGGCGATTTCAAAACACTGCTTCATGAAGCTTCGAATCTTTTGTTTCGAATCAGTGGTTCAGAGCGTCAAACTGCCAAAGTCACGTGATTTCAGTAAACAAGGCTTCGTTACGTCATAAGTGTTTCGAAACGTTTCAAAATTTCAGTGGTTCACGTGACTTTGGCAGTTTGATACACGCTCCAAACCACTGATTTGAAACAAAAGATTCGTAAAGCTTCGAAGCTTCATGAAGCAGAGTTTTGAAATCACCCATCACTAGATATTGCTGAATAAAGTCGTTATTTTGTTTTTTTTGGTGCACAAAAAGAATTCTCGTCACTTCATAACATTAAGGTTGAACCACTGTAGTCACATGAACTGTTTTAAATATGTCTTTAGTAGCTTTCTGGACGTTTGAAAGTGTAAATTAACTTGCTGTCAATGGAGGCCTCACTGAGACATTGGATTTGATCAAAAATATCTTAATTAGTGTTCCGAAGATGAACGAAGGTCTTACATTTAAAATGCATTAACTTTAAATGGAATATTGAATAACACACTACAGTTAAAATCATAATCTGTAAATGAGCTTTATGTTACTTATCAAAATAAGTGTACTTCTTTAAAGATTATTAAGAAACATAGCTCTCATTAAGTACACAATTAATTTTATTAATATAATATCTTTATTAATATAATATCTACATATACTCGAAGTACACTACAAATGCACATTCAATACAATTAAGCACACTTCTTTTTCACAAGGGTTGTTGTTTGTTACGTTTGCAATGCATAAGGCAATTCTAAAAAAAAAAGGCAAAAGATTATTTAGCTGTTTATGAGCATGGTTTTTTATTCACATTTTTTTTTTACACTTTATAACTCATTTTTAATGCATGTGGGCATGCTTGTTATTGTCACTGCTGGTATAGTTGAAGATGTGTCTCTCTCACTCTCTCTGTGTGTGTGTGTGTGTGTGTTATATGTGGGAGTCTCTCATAACAGCATCCCGTCTCACCTACAGCAGCGGACGAGACTGTGCATGTAGCTGTATTGCAGCTGTAGCTAAGAACAGCCGGAGGCCAGAGAACATCAACTGCACTGAAATGCACTCGACACACACTAGAGAATTTCCCACAGTACTTTAATCAAACCACCATCTAACCCAGTCATTCAGTTTCCTTATAGATTTGAGCGTATCCGCAGTATAAGCCCGCTCTAATGCCTATTTGTGTTTTTATTTGAATATTTCTGTAGTTTGCACTGGGGAGATTTCATCAAAAGTTTTAATATTTTATACTCTGTTACTATTTGTACTTCTCAATAAAGGAATACCAAATAACACAAACATCATCAGAAGGAATTTAGCTTTGAAATTTGCATTTGCTTTAATATTGATCAAATTCATTTGATCCATTGTGATGAAAGTCAAGGACATCAAAGCAGCTCAGAGTTAATAATATCACATAATCAAAAGCAATGCATTCAATGTTAAAACAGTTTTAAAGGTAAAGTATGTCTTTTTATAATTATACTTTTTTTTGCTTAGTTTAATGTGCAGTGACATCTATAAGAACACCATTGGATAAGTTGTCTTTACTTTGCACATTTTAACTTTAGTTAATGTGTAATGTTGCTGCAAAGAGAGATATTTTCTTTTACAGTTTCACTTTTTTAAGGACTACAACAAACGTCTAGTAGGGGCTACAATGAGCTTTTTCCCAGGTTAGTGACATCATTAACCCTAAAATTTACATAAACCCCACCCCCGAGAACATGCAACAAATGGGGCGGGGCCATGTTGGGCTGCTTTAGAGAAGAGGAAGAGTTGTTGTTGTATAGTGTTGTTGTCATGCCGTCATTTTACACCGGACTGCTTCACAAACAAGGGTCAATTCAATGCTGGATTTGCACAAAAGATTAAAATGACGGCACATGTTAGTCGAAGAGTTGAATCAACTCCACAGCAACTACATAAATGTATCCACTAACCATTCAGAAACGTCCAGTTTCATTCTAAAAGTTGTAACTTCTTCCTGAGTCTCTCCATCAGTGTCGACTCCAGTTTGAACAATGTAAGGCTGAACACCGTTACTGACAATCCTCATTTTGGCTGCGTGAGATTCTCCAGCTTTGTTGTTGTTGAGCTGTTAAAGCTCCACCCTCTTCTGGAAAGGGGGTGGGGAGCAGCAGCTCATTTGCATTTAAAGGGACATGCACAAAAACGGCGTGTTTTTGCTCACACCCAAACAAGCTATAATAAATGATCTGTGGGGTATTTTGAGCTGAAACTTCACAGACACATTCTGGGGACACCAGAGACTTATATTACATCTTGTAAAAGGGGCAGTATAGGTCCCCTTTAAGGATTTGTGTAGTTACGCAATCTACCACCAGGGGGTTAACTGCTGATGCTAACCAGTCAAACGCCGACTCCCCTTAATAACATGAACAAAAAAGACCCATAAACTTTGAAGGAAAACCCTAGAAATCTCTGGCAGCCACTTAACAAGGCAACCACTTTGTGTGTCCTAATTAGATGCAATGCAAATAAATGCTAACGACAAACAAATTGTCTGTTCACACCAGACATGACACGGCTACATGACGCGACAAAATCAACCACGAATCAGGTAGAGCATTGCTGTTTCATACATGCAACAAAATTGATAAGTACATAATCAAGTAAATAAAAACACATCGTTATAAGGCAAGGTTAAGGGATAGTGTACAGTAAGCCGATTGTTATGCAAAAAATTAAGGATGATACTAGACTCCAATGCAAAATTATCCCTCTCGTTATGTGGCTTCTTGCCATGTAAGTAAATAATTGAACAAAGAATAATTTGATAGATTTTATTACCTCAAGATGACTCGCAGTGCCCGCTTGAGCGGTCTGTTATAGCGGTTGTTGTCATGGCATAACAGACAGCTAGATGACAAATTGGGTCCCCATCGAAATCGGGTCTCCATTAGGACCCCACACAATCCCATTCGTTCAAATTGCTTTTTATAGGTACTTTATTTAGCGCTTGTTTACAAGTCCTACAAAATCATGTTATGATAAATGCTGTTTCAACTACGTTTTAATGACATTTATGTCTGTATTAGTTAGCTTATGTACTAGCATAGCAGACAGATACCCAATTAGCCTGATAGTTTAGTTTATACACACATTTACACTTACCCTACATGTATTCACAATCATCTTTTATGTAATTATGAGTTAAATTATGTGTTAAATGTCCAAATATTTCAGTTATAAATAAAACAAATTAACGATGTTCAATTAGTCACTTAATAGGCTATTATAATTACTATTTATTTTAATCAAGTGTAAGAAATTACGTTCAGTTGGTTTTATTATGCACTAATTTGTTTTCTTACGCACTATATAGTAAGCTATATGGGTATTTTAAATTATTATCATTCATATTTAGGATAATCATTAACTGACAGTTTGGGAAGACTTGATTTTGAGGGAGGATTTGTCATGACACCGGCAGAAAAAGTTTGGGAACCACTGTTCTATAGCCTATCCTACCTATCCTACCAGTTATTTTAGCTAATTCACAAATGGTGCAAAAAATGGTACACTTCACCTTTGAATAAAATCAATCCCTTCATCCGTTTTATGTTACGGTGACCATGCCATTAACTTCAAGTTAAGTAGACCACAAGGAATGAAGAGGAAGTAAACGTCCATGAATTGTACATAACCGTGGGGTCTTTGCATGTAGGACATATCACTCTATGCTCCCTGCTAGAGACAAATGAGCCGTCCAGGTGGAGACAGAGTTACATGTCTTGTTAATTAATGTGCTCTGATTAGATCCATTAACGGCCACTGAGTAAACTAATCACCACATAATGCATGGTGTCGTTTTGCTTAACTGCCCATTTCGTATTCTTCCCCCGTCGTTGCAAATGTCATTATTTTTTAATAGACTCGTGAAAAATAATGTTGTGTCAGGAGTAAGGATTTTATTTTTACTCATTGTAAGCATGTTTCACAGCCGATTGATTGTCACTGTCCATTACTGTGTGGACATGTGAGTGTACATGCAGATGAGTAGATCAGATGGCTCAATGTCTCAGCCTGACAAAGACAATAACGTCAGAGGAATGGACATCAGATATTGAACTTAGCACAGTGCTGTGATGCATCGGGTCGCATTTCTTTTCTGCCAGTTATGCACTACTGTGCGGCAGTGATTTTTTTTATTTTTTTTATTGGATATTAATGCAGTTGTATTTTTCTTTTAAAATGTGATGTCATACTGCATACTAAATGGGCAGTGTCCTAATTGAAATGGAACCTCATAAGTGATCGATTTAGAATGCTCTACATCAGTAGAAACGGTGCATGTCCACCTAATGGAGCACACAAAAGATTTGAGTCACAATTGATTCCAGTTGTTTAATGTTAGCGTGTTGCTAAGCTAACAGTCAGGTAATATAATAAACAAAAACTGTTTTTACCGATACTGTACCGATAACGTACTGTAGGTATAATGAAAAATATTTATTTAAAATATCTGGTTTGAAAAAAGAAGTAAACTTTAGCATATTCATACTTTAAAAGAATACTTAAGTGTGAAATGAATGTAATGTTTTCAGGCACTTAATTGCATGTTAACTGCAATTAAATTAAAAATGTATTATATTTTACATTCATATTTAATGCAATTATCTGAATTTTATTCCCCGTAAGATGAACTTAAGTCATTCTTTATAGGTATTTACATAATTATTAGTGCCAAAGCCCTGAAAGTGTGAAGGCCCTTTGGTTTTCCTTAGGTAACTTTCTTTTTTTTTCCGCAACCCTCTTATTTTTACACAATTCACTCACACATTGTCAGAATAATGTCAAGACATGAAAGATGTAGACCTGTGAAAGGATTCTTGATATCTTAAATACTGTTGACATGGCAACATGTTAAACTTTTACAATCTCCTTGGATGATTTTGAGAAAACTTGATGCACATGTCAAAGTTGTTGACAAAAGTTGGGGAGTTAGTCTTACCTACAGTCACCAAACTCAGTATATATATATTGTTCTCATCAAGCCAGACAGCTTTCTAATTTACTGTCATTAGCTCCGACCAACAGGAAGTCAGATATTTTGGTTTGAATGTTGATTTTTTGAATAATCAGGCTGTGAGGTTTTAAGTACTCCTCGTAGGAGATTCATGCAATCGCCAGCAAACTCAGTCAACATGAAACAAAGACACCAAAGATGCTAAATTGCAAACGATTATAGGATATCTCAAACAGTGTTGCCATGGTGAGGGATTAAAGTAATGACAAAAAAAGGGAAACAGGAAGTGTCTCATATTGTGTAAAATCATTGTTTGATTTCATTTAAATTATGATTGTATGTTGCCCGCCATGCACAGGTTTACTTAAGCCACTAGGTTTACTTTTGTCTTTAAAATATGGTTTAAGTGTGCTGCCAAATGTGTTAAAACATATGCTTTTATGTAATTTCTATTGAAAGTCGTATGCCATATATTTAAAGATACTTGTAATTACACATTTGTAATGATGGTGTAGTTAAGTACATATTTAAAATATATTACGTTTAAAATATAATATAGACTAGGTTTAAATATAACGCACCACAGTTAAAATCATAATCAAGTACTTTACTTATTTAAAGATTGACACAAGAGTATTGAAACATAATAATTTTAAATGTTTTTTAAAGTAAATCTTTTCTTTTGACAGTAAAATGAACTTAAGTGTGCTAACTCACTTAAGTGGCCTTTTATTTAATTAATACTATATTATGCATGTAATGAATAAAAAAAATACTTTTACGATTTGAAGGACACAAGTGCATATTCTGAATATTTTTATTTGTTTTTTTACCCAAAAGGTTAATTTTATAAATTTATTTCAACACAGAATAGAATTTTTTTTTATGAAGCAGTGGATGTATCTACAATTGTGTGGAGAAGGTATTGTACAAATAACAGCCTGCAAGATCTGATTTCTGTCAATGCCCCCTGGAGACAGTGACGACACACACACACACACATACATGCGTGCATACACATCCGCCCCTACAAATTAAGAATGGCACAACTCAGAAATAATGGGTTGCAGGCATTCAAAATTGTTTTCTGTAAATCTGTGGTAACATCAACAGGATACCTGATATCCAATTGCGGAGAGAGTCTGTCAGTAATCACATTACGATTAATAACATTATGATGATTCATTCCAGTGAAACATATGTCCACTGTTAAACACAGCCTTTTATCATTTGTCTGCATGAAAGTTGCAGAACGGGATATCACAGCCTCCCCGTTATCACTTATCTTCAATATGACACACAGAATACATCAAAAATATGGACACATGGCCCAGCAGAGATCAGATCTTCAGTATCATTTTCATCCAGGGATACAGAAACCCATAATAGCCTTAAAAAAAAAGCAGACATCCCAGTTACCATATCTGGGATCAATTTCTTCCAACTTTTTTTTTTTTTTTTTTTTTTGATCGCTATATCAGATTTATATTTTATATATGCCTGTAATCCTCTAGTGTATACTTTGAAGTGTAAAATATGCCCTCAGCCACAACTTGGCACCGAATCCAATTGTCTGACTGCTTGGGTGAGTAATTCTTACCTGAAGTAAATTACGTAACAAATGGAGCGAGTCGACAGACTTTACATCCCTCACTGACCTCAGATAAGCCATTCTCTTGATTTCTGAAGAAC
>VTFQ01000024.1:3468387-3483387 GCA_036281575.1 Ancherythroculter nigrocauda
CTGCTGCTGTTGGTTGTTGTTGTTGTTGCTGCTGCTGCTGCTGCTGCTGTTGGTTGTTGCTGCTGCTGTTGGTTGTTGTTGCTGCTGTTGGTTGTTGTTGCTGCTGTTGGTTGTTGATGCTGCTGTTGGTTGTTGCTGCTGCTGTTGGTTGCTGCTGCTGCTGTTGGTTGTTGTTGTTGTTGCTGCTACTGCTGCTGTTGGTTGTTGCTGCTGCTGCTGTTGGTTGTTGCTGCTGCTGTTGGTTGTTGTTGCTGCTGCTGTTGGTTGTTGTTGCTGCTGCTGTTGGTTGTTGTTGCTGCTGCTGTTGTTTGTTGTTGTTGTTGCTGCTGCTGCTGCTGCTGCTGTTGGTTGTTGTTGTTGTTGTTGCTGCTGCTGCTGCTGCTGCTGTTGGTTTTGTTGTTGCTGCTGCTGTTGGTGGTTGTTGTTGCAGTTGTTGCTGCTGCTGCTGCTGCTGCTGTTGGTTGTTGATGCTGCTGTTGGTTGCTGCTGCTGCTGTTGGTTGTTGCTGCTGCTGTTGGTTGTTGTTGTTGCTGCTGCTGCTGTTGTTTGTTGCTGCTGCTGCTGCTGCTGTTGTTTGTTGCTGCTGCTGTTGGTTGCTGCTGCTGCTGATGTTAGTTATTGCTGCTGCTGTTATTGCTGATGCTGGTGCAGTGAAAGTAGAGACTTGCTACTGCCAATAAATACATGACATGCTGCTGTGAGCAAGTAAGACATGCTGCTGCTTAGGGGTTGAAAAATGATATCTCGATATTTTCTGGTATTTTATCAATAACAGTATTGATTTTTACCTTTTTTTGACATTTTGTGTAAAAAAAAATATTATATTTAATCAATTGGAATAATAAGACAAAATAGGGCTGTATTCATTTATAACAATCAATGAAATAAATATAAACAAAATTCATCTTTGCAATGCAGAGGAAACACAGAAGCTGCATCTGAAGTAGCACTTAGATGTATTTACACAGACTGCAGCCTAGAAGTGACAAATTGTTTTAACCTGTAGTTACAAATGCATGAATAATGTTTTGATGTTTTAAACATAAAACATTGAATACTGACATTTTTAAAATAATGAAAGAAGATACTTTAAATGTGAAATTAAAACCGCCAGTAAGTGGCAGCAAGTCACTGTTAATGGGTGAGTCATTGAATCATTCATTCAAATGATTTGTTCATTCAGTAATGAAACACTGCTGTCTGTTGCTGCCAAACAGTCCCGTGGTTTTGTTTGGAACAGTTTTTGTTGGTGAAATAGAGCAAAAAGAGGCAATATTGAGTGCAAAATGTAAGTCACTTAATATTAACTTCTTGTTCATTGAACTGTTGTAAAAAAAATAATATCACATTTGTAGATATGCTGATATTTGGGGAAAAAATGGGACTCTTTGTGATATTGATTAAATACATTATATTAATATAAAACACTTACAGAAGTATTTTTGCCTCCTCATCTTGAATATTGAGGGCATGCTAAATGCATTTTAATAGACTAAATCACTCAGTGAAATTGTGCACTCTAAATGTGCAATTCGCAATAGTCTATTAGACTATTCAGTGTATGCGTGCACGTCCCTAGTTGCTAAGATGTTCTGAGTGGTTGGTAACACATTGCTAATACTGTTGCTAGTGTGTTCTAGTTGGTTGCTAGGCATTTCTTTACTGCCAGGCTCATCTACTGTATGTATGATTCATGTTTTTACCTATACAGAGTTTATGAGAAACAAGAATGTGAACCCTACAGGGGTACAAGAGTGAAGCGTTGAGGGAGATGTGTTCTGCAGTGCATCTGTGAGATAAATACCTCCCTGGCACCAAAATGACTTGCTCTTGATTTATTTTGCTTCCCTTTTTTCAAGGCAATCCAATAGACAACACTCATAGCTAAGAGGGGTGTTGTGGATAAACAAAAGACGTGCCCTCTTTTATTAGCGAGACACAGCAGCAGTCAATAAAGCTAAGATGTTTTGACTGGAGGACGGATCTTCATACACATGTTGTCTCAAAGCAGAAGCCTTTTATGTAGCTGTCAGAGGGGAACTGCACAATGCTGCTAAGGGGATTACAGCACACAAAGCATGAAAACATGAAAAATGGTATGTGTATATTCATTGTAGACAATGCCCTTTGGTCTGTACCCCTATGGGGACATTATTATAACTATTTTGGGGGGTAACTGGTAGTAGAAGTGGGGACATTGGTCATATGTCCATACAAATGGTAGTTAGGTCTTAATTTAGATGGCAGGTGACCTTCAGCTCTCAGTATAAACACAACTTGCACAGACACAACAGAGACAGAAAGTCAAAGTTTTATTTGTATGCTGCCCTTCTGTTTCACGGTCAACATAAACTGAAGATGACTGGCAGTCACTTGCTATGCCACTATGCTATGTTTTCATCTATCGACTATTGTTTTTTTGTTTTTGTTTTTCATCGCCAGGGTAAAAGAACAAATTATAAACAAAGGAATTCTTGCTTTGTTAAATATTTGTTCAGAACCAAACTTTTCGGAGGCTGAAATGAAACAAGCAGACCAAATTTCTGTGTTTGTCAAAAACATTGGCGTAGAAACAATTTTCATTTAGAAATTGCTAGTAAATTTCACAAACGATTACAAAGAAACACCAAGTAACACACTTAATTAAACAACATAGTTGTTTAAGTAGATAAACTGAAGAAGTATTTTCTTTTAAAACATACTCCAAGAATTTTTATTTTATTTAGAACTTCGAAAAAAAATTACAGTATAGTATCATGATTTATTGTGACAATTTATGTAAGAATGGTTTTGCAAATGAGAAAAGAAATCAATTCTGTGCTGTTTATTTGTTATGCATAGTTTTAAAAACATTTGCAATATCATTCTGATGTAAACTGATAATTTTCAAAGGAAGTTTTACTAACAATATACACATATAATCACCCCCAAAACATCTATTAAAACCATAGAGTTTTGTACATCCTAAATCGTACAAATTTGCATTGGTCATGAGAGTGAGTTTCAACAAATTTACCTCTGTGTTTTCCTTATATTGTTTTTCCATTGTTTATTTTAATTTTTTTTAAGGCAACCAGAGCAAATTTACTTGCCAACAATTTCACAGGTGGACAAATACTTTAACAAATTAAAACATTGCATGCCTGACATATACTGTACTTGTCAACTCAATGCTATTAACCTTGTTAATATGCATTGCAAGAATGTTAATTCAAGGTTCACAAATATGCAAACCTGTCTCATGCACTGAATGTTGGGAACTCGTACATAATACTCCGTAGGCCTCTAGTGTAAAGTAAATTTTGGACAAAAACAACAGATGCTGTACCACAACGTGTACACAAGTCCACAATTGGATGATGCCGGTGGCCTATTCTACAGTTCCTCTATTGTTCTTGCACAGTAATTCCAAACACACCTGCAATCTTTTCCTTCCTGTATCACAATTCCCACAGTTCAACTCTGAAGAGTTTGAAAGGCCAGGCACAATGATGTAATTACTTTTCCAGGTTCCCAGGATGGCCTGAAAGGAAGGAAAACACAGCACCATGGCGAAAGAGGAAAGCCTTGCTCCAAGCCCTTAAAAGCAGAGGTCTTGACGGCAAGGTTTCAGGATTACTTTTATGTATTATGTAACGTGGCACCATCCTATAACAACAAAATACCTTCTAAAGTAGACATGGGTGTTTTTAGATCCGTTTTTCTGTCAAAAGTGCAACCAAGCAAGTAATCGCCAACAATACCAATGTGGTGGTTTAGTCTACCCCTTTAAATGTGTGATTGTGGTTTCCCAGACATGAAACCTATCATATATCCTAACTCCCACTCCACTTCAAAAGCCAAAGCAATGTATAAACAGCCCTTTAAAAGCCAACCCCAGATCTTGTAACTTCCTTTGTTTAACTGTAGTGGGTTTCCTGTAGTACTGTTATGTCAGTGGGAAAGTTTCCTAATATGTGTTCTAGGAAGCCACAGAATGTTTGAGATTGCATTGCCAAGCACTTTTTTTGCCTCACTTTGTGAAGAGCTGAGTGGTGACCAATGCTCTCAAGGCAAAAGTGCTCTCATCTGAAGTTGACATGGTGAAGTATGTCAAATGGACTCTTTGTCTCCATTCCCCTCAAGTGGACCTCTAAAAATGTCCGTCATTAGTATTCATCGCTCACTGATCTAAATGTGCTGAAATAGACCATGAAAATCCCACAGGGCTGATGGACTGCTAATGTAGGCCTCTAGAGACCCTGTTAACTCAATGAACGACAAACATGTTAATTCAGAATCATCTCTAATATATGCTACAAAGTGCCTTTCCTGATGACAAAAAAACAAAAAAACAGTTAGGACCTTAAAGGTGTGTTCACTCTTGGCATGTTTGGTTCGATTAAAACGAACCCTGGTGCGATTTCTCTGTTAGTGCGGTTCATTTGAATAAGTGTGAACACTGCCATCCGAGCCCTGGTGTGCACCAAACAAGCAGACTGAGGGTGCTTTAACACCTGCCTCATTTAGTTCAGGTGAATCGCACTAAATTTTGTTGTCCCCCTTGGTGCAGGTCGTTTAGGTGTGAATGCAGCAATCGCAGTCGGGTGCGCACCAAAAGCGGACCAAACAAGCATACCGTGACCTTGTAGAGGCTTTCAAGCGAACTCTGGATGTGAAAGCAATCCGACCCAACGGACCAACGAACCAAATTATATCATAATTCATAACGGGAAATGTGTTATATAAAAATGTATAGTGTTTCATTCTGTAAGTGAGCACATTAGTTACCGTAGTTGATAACCAAAGAGCGCCTCTTCATCTTAAAATGTTGTGTAATTGCGCTTCTCCAGGTAAGAATGCTGTCCCGACGAAGCCTTGATTCCCGCTCTACCTGCATAATAACATTCATATATGGTCTCGACATAGTTAGCCTACTAGACAGCGCTGAGAGAACCAGAGAGAGCGTGTTTGAATTTGCCGCAGTATTAATATGAATGTGGTATATAATTTAACAGCAGGAATGCTACATTCGTATAGTGTTTGCATGTGTCATGACAGTTACAAATAAAGCCAACTTCTAACTTGTCAATCATTTTGATGGATGACAATGAGAAAACTCTGACCAATAAGAGGACAGTTGTACACGCATGTGACTTGCATAAACACACTTTGGTATACGCTTTGAAATGTTGCATTGTGAAAGTGAACCGGACCAAGAAGAAAATGCAACATTCTAACAAATTTAGTCCCTGTTTCTGAACAAAACAAATGATCCATAGGTGTGAAAACGCCCCGAGACCGCTGAAAAGAGGTATCTCTTTGAACTTGTTTTAAATGCTGGTCTTGCACAAACTGGTTATTGTAGCTAGACCAGCATGACCAGTGTTGCCATGCTTGGTAACCAGCAATTAATTGTTTAAAGCATACCTTATACTGGCCATTTTGAACCAGTTTAGGTCAAGGCTGTCTTTATTGTCTTTATTTATATGTCAGCAAATTGCCAAATATATGTAATTGCCAAATAGGCATATTATGAACAAGAACACTAAAACTAAAAGTAAATTAGTTTCAATTTACCTCATATCTTTATCTTTTGTCTGTGCGTGATTCAGTATCTGGTTTCATGAATCAATCACTGGAGAGTTCTCTGACAGTCAGCACATTAGTTGGCAAAGCATTAGAACCCAGAAACCAGAAACCCAGACCATAATGAAGCCTGAAGCTCAACATTATGCTTCTGCTGGAGCAATATAACTCGATTTTTACTTATTCTAAAGAAAATGTGAGAAGTGGTTTTCTGTGCGGAACTACTCAGCATTTTTCTGGGGGGTTTTTGGGATCTTGCTACGGTTACCAAGGTCTTCTGAGAGTTGTTGCTGTGTTGCTAGTGTGTTCTGCCAGTTTTTCTGCTGGGTGTTTCCTATCATTTTAGATGATTGCTTACTGTTTCCAAGGGTCTTTTCATTTTATCATCTGCTGGGTGAAAACTGAATTTCCGATCGCTTCAAGAAGTGATATTAAGAATTTCTGTGTAATATTTGCTTCATTCCAAATATCATTTAATCACCCTCATGTCATTCCAGACTTTTATATAAAAATAAAAATAGACTTTTAGATATTTTGAACGCTGTTTCAGCTGTTTTTTGTTTTTTTTGTTCCTCCATATTATGGAAGTCATAAGAGTCAACATAATGAAAGCTCCAAAACTTCTGAGCTCCAAAAAGGACATACAGAATGAAAGCAATGTATCTGGTTTTCGAATATGCTCAAATTAAATCAAAACATTAATTAGTGAATGCATACACAGACTACACCAGGGGGTTTTGTGTTCATATGAGCTTGTAATAGTAACCAACATGGTTACACTTTATTCCGATGGTCCACTTTAGACATTCTAACTATAAGTAACTTAGACCCGGTTTCACAGACAGAGCTTAGACTAAGCCGGGATTAGGCCTTAGTTTAATTAGGACGTTTAAGTAGCCTTAGAAAAAAAAAAAAAAAAAACATTACTGGTGTGCATCTTGAGACAAAACAATGGCACAGATATGTTTTAAGATATGTCAGTGAAAACATGCATTTTAGTCTGGGACTAAACTTAAGCCTTGTCTGTGAAACCAGGCATTAAAGTGTTAGTAAACTGTTAGGTTAGGGTAAAATAAGAATAAGCAGAATAAGAATGTCTGTCGGAGAGCATCAAAATAAAAGTGTCGGCAGATATTAAGCAGACAGTCTACTAATACTCTAATGACTGCTAGTGTACATGTAGTTGCAAATTTACTAATAGTTTGTAGAATATCTAAAGTGGACTATCAAAATAAAGTGTAACCACTAACAAATATATAAATATGTTTAGTACTTTCCCTCAAGTGAATCAAAGAAAAAACATGCCCTTCATCTAGAACATTCCTTTGGTTTCTCACCTCGTTTTGGCTTTCACACCTAACTAAAGTCATGTTCTCACTCTCGGCAGGGGTCAGAGAGGCCTGGCAGTCTCATTGATTTCATTTATTTTGAGGCTGAAAATCGTTTGCATGAGCTTTTGGACCGCTTCCATCCCATATGCTGTTTAAGACAGTGATTCTCCCACTGTGGAAGTTCTGCAGACTATATGCAGCATGGAAGGAGTATTACATTACTGCAAGACTGTAATATTGTCATGCCATATTGTGTTCTACAAAACTAACAGAGGTAGAATGGCTTGTCACATAAAACCAGCCCTATATTTGGAAATATTGAGGAAACTTATCTGCAAAATGCTGTATCAGTTTATGCTGTGTCTACTTGGTACAATAAACATGAGGTTTTTGTAGAAGAATAGTCACAATAATATTATACAACAATAATCCAGTGTCCTGCTTAAAGTCACAATAATATCAAAATTGATCATTCTTAATTTTATGGAATATTGCGGTATTTATTACATACCAATCCGTGCACATCACTGTTTTATTTACAGTGGGTACGGAAAGTATTCAGAACCCCTTACATTTTTCACTCTTTGTTATATTGCAGCCATTTGCTAAAATCATTTAAGTTCTTTTTTTTTTCTCATTAATGTACACACAGCACCCCATATTGACAGAAAAACACAGAATTGTTGACATTTTTGCAGATTTATTAAAAAAGAAAAACTGAAATGACATGGTCCTAAGTATTCAGACCCTTTGCTCAGTATTTAGTAGAAGCACCCTTTTGATCTAATACAGCCATGAGTCTTTTTGGGAAAGATGCAACAAGTTTTTCACACCTGGATTTGGGGATCCTCTGCCATTCCTCCTTGCAGATCCTCTCCAGTTCTGTCAGGTTGGATGGTAAACGTTGGTGGACAGCCATTTTTAGGTCTCTCCAGAGATGCTCAATTGGGTTTAAGTCAGGGCTCTGGCTGGGCCATTCAAGAACAGTCACAGAGCCACTCCTTCGTTATTTTAGCTGTGTGCTTAGGGTCATTGTCTTGTTGGAAGGTAAACCTTCAGCCCAGTCTGAGGTCCTGAGCACTCTGGAGAAGGTTTTCGTCCAGGATATCCCTGTACTTGGCTGCATTCATCTTTCCCTCGATTGCAACCAGTCGTCCTGTCCCTGCAGCTGAAAAACACCCCCACAGCATGATGCTGCCACCACCATGCTTCACTGTTGGGACTGTATTGGACAGGTGATGAGCAGTGCCGGTTTTCTCCACACATACCGCTTAGAATTAAGGCCAAAAAGTTCTATCTTGGTCTCATCAGACCAGAGAATCTTATTTCTCACCATCTTGGAGACCTTTAGGTGTTTTTTAGCAAACTCCATGTGGGCTTTCCCAAACGTCTTCCATTTAAGGATTATGGAGGCCACTGTGCTCTTAGGAACCTTAAGTGCAGCAGAAATTTTTTTGTAACCTTGGCCAGATCTGTGCCTTGCCACAATTCTGTCTCTGAGCTCTTCAGGCAGTTCCTTTGACCTCATGATTCTCATTTGCTCTGACATGCACTGTGAGCTGTAAGGTCTTATATAGACAGGTGTGTGGCTTTCCTAATCAAGTCAAATCAGTATAATCAAACACAGCTGGACTCAAATGAAGGTGTAGAACCATCTCAAGGATGATCAGAAGAAATGGACAGCACCTGAGTTAAATATATGAGTGTCACAGCAAAGGGTCTGAATACTTAGGACCATGTGATATTTCAGTTTTTCTTTTTTAATAAATCTGCAAAAATGTCAACAATTCTGTGTTTTTCTATCAATATGGGGTGCTGTGTGTACATTAATGAGGAAAAAAATGAACTTAAATGATTTTAGCAAATGGCTGCAATATAACAAAGAGTGAAAAATTTAAGGGGGTCTGAATACTTTCCGTACCCACTGTAATTCATGTGCCCTCTAATCTTTAATCAAAATAACTTCTCTCTCTCTTGCAGCGACATCTCTTCTATGATGATGTGTTTACTGGTGTGAGGGCGGGGCAACCTGTCACTCACATGGGATCCACAAACCACAACCACCCAATCAATTCCACATGGACAAAATCAAGTCTCATCCCATATTTCTTCTTGTTTCACTTAGATAAACATCACAATAGGGAAGAAAACACAACTTCTGTTTCATGCTGACTTTAAACTTTGCCACCTGTTCTTAAGAGTTGTTTCAGAGTCAGTGGAAATTATTTCATTTTAGATGCGAGATTAGCTTAGCAGGGCCTGTTGTCACCAAGTGCAACATGTTCCTGGATCAGTAACTTTGTTGATCCTGGAACAATAAGTTTACAGTTTATGTCAAGTTTAGGCATACAACCAGGGTTAGGTGCTTCTACATAAGTGTTATTCACCATCATTTCCCTCTGATTTTAGGGATAGCTTATGGGTAGGGTTAGGTTTATGAAAGGGATATGGTTAAAAGTAAATTTTCCAGACAGGAATGTTGTTCTAGGATCAACAAAATATGTTGACCCAGGAACACGTCTAACTCAGCAAAATCAGGACATTAGAGAGATTACAAAGACAAACATTTGTTTTCATTGTACTAACGTGCTGCAATGAATGATGTACAATAAGAACAGGAAAGTGCATTAAGAATGTAAATACAGTATGTTTTAAATTTATCTACAGTGTTACTGATAGCTCACCGCTTACCTTAATAAAACCACATATAATCCTAAAACCACACTCAGAAAGCAGACTTCACAAGAGAATACTTCTTCCCATCTAAAACCGGTCTTAAACATCCAATTAAGGAGCTGAGAGCTGTCCAAGCAGAGAAAAACAGCCTTGTATCTGCTGTGGAAGATCAAGAGGCAAATCCCAGGCCAACAGCTTCTGTGTAATGGCATATTAGGCATTCCCCCAAAACAGACTTGCTTATAAAAAGTCCTGAAAATAATTTGACATGAGTGGTCGTACTGTTCTTGGTTTCCGTTTTCTGAGTGCTCTTTTTGTGCGAGGGGCTATTAGGGTTTAATTGTGAGTGCCCTGGGATAAACTGAAGAAGAATGCAAGCGCTGTCCAAACCGCGGCCTCTGCCAGATGCAATGGACCCAGGCTGCAGGAGAGACTGAGGGCTAATGCTTGGCACCAGTCCTTCATTTTCTCTCTGTTCTTCCCAGTTCTTGACTTTTTTTACCATTTATATACATCAACTGTAGGTAATCACAGAGTGCTGATAAACAGCCATATTGCATGGCTACAAGTGTGTGCATTTATACAACAGTTTGATGGCACATGTGTGTAAATAAATAAGAACAACAACAACAACAACAACAACAACAACAACAACAACAGAGTGTCTTTAAAACCCTCTTTTGTGAGGAACTACTTCCTTCCACCATGTATTCAAATTCAAGTTGACAGTTTAACAGTTGAGCCCAAGCCTCTGTTACTAATTCTAAAATATTACTTAGAACATTAGAACTATAAACGAATTAATGTTAAGTTGCTTCATTGAAATTCACTGTAATATGTAAAGTATTATGAGAGAGAGATCGCCTGAGTGAGTGTATTACCTGCATCTAGTTGATATTCTTCAGGTCAATCTTATATTCATAATCACAAAATCAGTTTGAATGTCCACTAAGGAAAGCAATATCTTTGTCCTTTTAACATTTAAGACATTCCCATGACAGCGCCAGTCAATGCATTTGTCAGTTGCGTCTCTTAAGATGTTTAAAGTAAAAACAATGTCCTTGTTTCCTTGTTTCAGTCCATTTCAATATAAAAGTCTTTGCGACTGACTGACTCAGTCATAAAGACAGTCTTTGCCGCCATCTCATGGTATATTAATGTAACTTTCACTGAAGTTTCACAATGTTAGTTTCACAAATAACTTTTTTTATCAGAGCAGTTGATGTCTGAAAACACTTCTTATTAACATACGGCCTCTCATAGCTTATTGATTTAATTATATCTTATACAGTCCATCATTCACTCTCTTGCTTTACTCATAATCACTTTTATTTTCTTTCCTTGTTCTGTCAAATTTTGGACAATAGCAATGCCGTGAGTTTCTATAAATATTTCATTGTTCTCAGCGAGGCAGGGAGATTAAACCCTCCTTTTGACAGTTATTTGTAATGACATCTGAATGCATTGGCAAAAAATATACAGACAGATGTTCGGCATGAAATATTGATTCTATAAATCGTAACCTGGTTTTCTTGTGCACTACACCAGCCTGCACCAAGTTGTCCATTATTAATGATGAATGCAGTTTTGTGTGTTACTTTTGATTTGTTATATAGCTGCTCCGACTTTTTCCGTGAGCGTGCGTGATGAATGCGAGGCCTATGAAACAGCAAACTCAGGGCTCTTCTGAAGGATGAATAGGTGAAATCTGTCTATATCTGGCCCTTCAAAGGGAAATGGTTCTTGCTGTAAAGATATGCAGGCATGGAGATGTCTGCGGCGAGCCTGCCAACGCTGTCTCAGCTTTGAGACCGCCAGGTTCCTCCCACCGCTCTGACACAAATAAAAGGGAATAATATGCCCTCTGTGCATGAGCAGCATATTAATTCAGACAAAAGTGCCCTTTATCTCGAACTGTTTCAACTGGGGAGCGAGAGAGAGAGCCAGATTCCAGGCTACACGCTCTTTTAGGAATCTCAAAAATTATATACCATTTTTCTTGTTTTTCTAAACAATGTGACGGTACCCAACAGTGTCCGAAATTAGCTTTTTAATTAAGAGTCGATACTTTTCCCTGGAATTGATTTTTGGGGTGCAATTATTTTCTTAAGAACATGTTATTTTCTAACCACATTAAAGCACAGACTCCATTAATGTACGTTTTTTTTCAATTGAATTATTTTATTTGAAATATAAATCCTGGTTTATAATAATTATTTAAATAATTGGCTGGTCACTAACTTAAATTATATAGCTCTTTTATAATTTAACATTTATGGGTTAGAAGATGTTGATGTCTCTTATGTTCAGTAAGAATGCATTTATTTGATCAAAAATAAAAGTAAAAAAGATTAATATTGTGGAATATTATTACAGTTTAAAAGGGCTGTTTTCTATTTGAATAGATTTTAAAGTGTAATTTATTTCTGTGATCAAAGCTGAATTTTCAGCATCATTACTCCAGTCTTCAGTGTCACATGATCCTTCAGAAATCATTCTAATATGCTGATTTGCTGCTAAAAAAAAAAGTTGTGTCGCTTAATACATATTATAATGATGTGTAATTATTTAAATGTCTGGGGCATTTTTACCTTGAATCCAGGTGATGGAAAGCAAAACCAATGAGGTTTGTTTTACTTATGGTTGAGTTGCTTGACCTAAACCTGAGTTTGATTCCAAATTAAAACACTAAGATCATTAAGATACTCAGGTTTTGATAATACCTTGTCCTTTGCGTTGTTCTGCATGCTGCAATGTGCGCCGCTTCCGTTGGCTTAATGATGGTGGGAAAAGCATTGAGGAAGGCGATGGGCTTAATTGGCATGCAGGGAAAGTAAATGTTCTCACTCTGTTGATCAGACGAGCAGCGGGGCATGACAGGCATACAGTATCTCATAGACTTCATTAGAGCCTCGGCCTGAGCCATGGGGGCGCAGAGGAAGACGGGGGGTTGCGGGTACTACAGAGTCTATGCTAAGCAGTCTGGCACAAGTGCTTGTGATTCCATATCTGAGCAACCACAACAAAACCAGACAGGAAACGCAGACACTGACAAAGTCAGACGGATTATTATTGGAATCCAATATGCGGTTCTTTCTTCAGCTATTTTGGTTCTGTGGACCTTTAAAATATAAGCCCTCTTAAAACATATTTTCACACACTCACTTGATTATTTCATTTGTCTACTAACAATGTCCAACAGTGAATTTATATACATCACAGGAGAATTCTGTCCTTTTTTCCCAGTCATTTCCACCACATCTTAAATTATGTATTTTCTTGTAAAAATGTGGCCTTATTTGTTTTGAATGTTTACTTTTAGCGTACTTTAAATTCTAAAAGTTTTTTTTTTTTTTTTTTTTTTTAAATGCTTGCAGATATTATAATAATGAAATAAAATTCCACTTAACGGATTAATGGAATTAATTAATGGAACCCTAAACACTCATGGTCTTCCTACATTCGTGACGTTTATATTATATTATATTATATTATATTATATTATATTATATTATATTATATTATATTATATTATATTATATTATATTATATTATATTATATTATATTATATTATTTTATAGTATTTTATAGTATATTATAGTATTATGTTACAATGGATATCCATACCTATTGTATCCGTTAGTTTTCTTCTTCTTCTGCTTCTTCTTCTTCTGCCATGGAAGTCTATGGCAGCCCATAGAACCGCTAGCTGGAAAGTAATGAAATTTGGCACACAGATAGAGGACAGTCTGAACTGTTGCCATTGCAAATTTGGAGTCTCTACCTCAAACCCTCTAGGGCCACCAACTGTCCACGAACTTTTGCACTAATGATTATGCTAATAACATTTGAACCCTAAGGGAAACAAAAGAACAAAAAAAAAAAAAAAAAAAAAAAAATTCCTCAGATTATGACAATTTTCCTGCCATTTTGATTTTTACGAGAAACCAACTTTTTCAAACTCTTTCTAGACAGGGGCGGAGCTGGGGGTGGCCAGGGGTGGCCATGGCCATTATTGACCGATGCTTGGCCAGCCTTTTAGTCACTCCACTCACAATTCCCATTTCTGTCTTTTTTTATCTTGACCAGAACTGAGTTTGATTAGACGTAGAACTATCTCTTTACAACCTGTTCATTTGTACTCGAAAACAGGTGCCATTTTGTGTTAGCACATGGGGATTCAAAAGAGATTTTTCCCCCCTTCGTAAGGAGTTAAATTATTGAATGGAAGTAGAATTGAATTGATGCAATTCATTTGTTTTGACAACTAATTGAATGTTAAACATTCAGTGTTTAATTTTTCAGTTGCAAGTTTTTGAAACAGATCTTACGGTCTAGGACTTTATCTATTCCACCACTACCTCAATTACAATTAAGTACAATTAATTGTATTCAGTTGTGTTGTAGGCACTAAAACAGTCCAGTACTTTATAGTTGAACTCATGTTTGAATAATGAACATTTCTTTGCTACCCCAGACTGGTTGCTGGCACCTGCCTGGCCACCCCTATGAAAATACCCTGGCTCCACCACTGCCTAGAGTAGACCGTGCTCCGATTTGCGTGAATCACAAATTATTTAACCCGCAGACCGTGCCGACAAATGCGAATACAAATTCGACAAATAGCACGGCAAAGTGAACATGAGGCTATATCTCTGGCTATTTTTGCTCATAATTTCTGAGGAGTTTGACCAAAAATCACTAGACTGTTTCGGGGCAGCGTGTAGAATCAAACAATATCTAATTTACCCATGTCGACCATTTTAGCCATCTGCCACTTTGAATTTTGTCATTAAATGCTATATTTTTCGAATGCATTGGTGTAACGTTACAGAACTCAGGGGTAGAGTGTACAAGTACAGCAAATCCTTCTCTGATTAAAACCAGAAGATGCTTAATCATATATATCTTTCCACTTGTAGTCCCTAATGGCCTAACATGTTCGACACTGCAGAAAATACTACCATGCCAAGAACCTTTTGACTAAAATGTTTATAGTTTCAGTGACATTTAGTCATTTGTCCTAATTCAGTCTTTTATTTAATTTTACTCAAGAAACTCTCTGTTTAGTCTGTTTTTGGGAAGGTTACAACATATTGTTTCAGAAATGCAAACAATTAAAGATTTGATGTTGTTTAAGTTAACCTTAAGAAAAGAAATATGACTATTTGTGAAAAGAAATTTGATTATTAAATTATTATTATCTTTAAAATTTCACATAGGTTGATTCAGATTCAGTTAGATGGTCAGTTTACCCCTAACCTGAGGTAAATTGAGCCACAGGACCACTTTTATTTATAAGAAGTTTTTAGAACCCTTTGCCATAGATGTATTCTGATCATTTAAAATGATAGGAAACACCCTCAAATTACTTTAGATACTTGCATTGTACTCCTGCCTAATTTTCTCTTATCTTGAGGACCA
>VTFQ01000024.1:3488387-3663387 GCA_036281575.1 Ancherythroculter nigrocauda
TTAAGTTGCAACCCTAAAACACAATATGCAATGCGTCATACAGGTAAAACACCTGTGAAAAATCAATATGGATAATTCCTTCTTATTAACAGTACATTGTGCCCTATTTTTACAGACTTTTCTTAGACTGTACCACACTAACTACCAATACACTGCTTAAAACTACAATTGTTCGAAATGTGTAGTTTTACTAAAAATGTGTTTTCAAAAATGTTAATTTAGATTTTTAATCAAATCTAAATGAACACATTTCAAATCATATTTTTTTATGTTTATTTTACGCAATAACGCAGCTTTGCGTCATGGTTGCGCAATGACATCATCACACAATGACATCACATCGTCATTTAGCAACTTTTAGCAACAAATCGACCTGCCTTTAGCGATTTCCGCTGAAAAATAGGTGGCAACACTGATTCTTTAAAGTATCTTGGAGTATTTTATGGTGTATGAATATACAATATGGTAATCATTCAGTACCATGTTGTAAATACAGGGTACAAAATTAATACTCGCCAAGTCCCAAGCATAAGACAAAATGTTTTGCTTTGGTGAGTACAAATTATATATATATATATATATATATATATATATATATATATATATATATATATATATATATATAATTTGTACTCACCAAAGCAAAATATATATATATTTATATTGTCATAGGGATTTAATAAAATTGTCAAAGGATATTTTCACCTGACAAGGGAAGGTGTGGCAAAACATTGATTTTGGCATTTGGGATTTTGGGATAGATGTGTATATATATATATATATATATATATATATATATATATATATATATGAGCAATATCACACGAGTAGCCGTGCGATATGGCTGTATATCAGCACGCTGTGATTCGTCCGTAGGCACGAGGCCGCAGGCCGAGTGCCGTAGGTAATCACAGCGGCTACGAGTGTGATATTGCGTTTATACAACAGTTCGACGGCACGAGTGTGTAAATAAATAAGAACAACAACGGAGTGTCTTTAAAACCCTCTTTTGTGCAGCACTACTTCCTTCCGCCACGGATTCAAATCTCAATTTGACAGTTGGACCAAGCCTCCGTTACTAATTCTAAAACGTCACTTCAGAACTAGTAACGAAGGAACGTTGAGTCGCTTCATTGAAACACATTGAATTTTGTACAGTATTAGAGAGAGAGAGTAGGCTATTACCTGTGTCTGGTATATTGCATTACATTCATTCTTCAAGTCGATGTCCATAATATTATATCCTTTATACAAGTCCGTTTGAATGTCCGCTGAGGAAAGCGATCTTTGTATTTGTCCTTTTTTACATCCATTACACCACAGCGCTAAAACAACTTCCTTTTGCAAAAGTTCCTTTCAATTTAAAAGTCTCTTGTGCTTCACTGACTCATGACTCAAAGCACTAGTTATTAAAAAAAAAAAAAAAGGTCACCATTTACGCTGGTATGTGGGTTTTACAAATATTTAACGAATGAAAAGGATTTCAAAGAGCTTGTGACAAAACCTCCTAACTCCATTGGATCCTCAATCTGTCAATCAAGCCTCATTAATCTGCCTCCCCTCGTGAATGAAGTGCGCACGCAGTTTGGACATCTCCTCTGTGCAATGCAAAGGTAAATAAAGATCTGATGTTTGAAAAAAAAAAATGTAAAACGTTTTCTTTACTCAAAAAACCATATGTTTATAAAGTTTAATGTTTTACGTATTTGAAGAGCGGAGAAGAGTCTGATATGTCCCGTCTAGTTGTAGCCAATATGCTATATAAGGATGTAACGTAACGTTTATTATTATCAAATGTAATATAGCACATTTCGGCTTGCTCTGGAACAAATAATAGATTAATAAGACCAAAGATTGCCCGTTCTATGTACTCAAATTGAATTATGTCTCATGTTTAACCACTATAAGAGCCAGCGGCAAATCCCCGAGGCACTGGCCGAGATGAAGCTGTTCTCGGCAGTTACAGAAGCACTGAACGGCCGCTGACGCACTCGAGCTTGCATCTCCGAAAACGTCAAAACAAATTGTAAAATAGGCGCTGTTATTAAATATGAGTCACATATTTCAGGTCTAAACAACTACATTCTCGCCTAAAAAACTATTAAAACTACAGTTCGTGGTACAAGAAGTAGTATTTGTAAAAATTACGGTTGATTTGATCGGCCGCCATGACGGTCACTTCAAGCGGAGTGATACAAACGGTGAAAAGGCAGTAGGAGTGCTGTTATCACTGAAATATCGCATGGCTATCAGCCAATCAGATTCGAGAACCAGACAGAACTGTTGTATAAATATATATATATATATATATACACAACCATTCAATATTGGCACTTACAGTCATCTTTTTTTTTCTTCTTTTTTTTTAAGTTCTCACAATTTTATGCTACTCATTAATTTTATTTTTTGTTGGCCAAATGTATGTACAACATGCTCGTTATTGCGTGTTCAACATGTATTAAATGAACTGATCCTTTTTCCCAGGGCAATAATTGGAAAAATGTTCAATATCTTTTGTTCTAGTAAATTCTTGAAGGCTCATGTTTACAAAAAATTGATTTACCCCGAGAAAAATTCACTGATTTTAAAACTGTGACAACTATTGCCAGTCTGTCCTACAATGGCAATGGTACAACACAGTATTTATAATTATTTACTTATTTTATTTATTTATTTAATAGTTTTTTTGTTGTTTGTTTGTTTGTTTTTTGCAAAGATGAATAAAGGAGTATTCACTTAACATTTGAGACTAAACATGACAGGGAAAATATGACTTTCTAAGAACACATTACAATACTGTGGGATAATATATTACATGTATGTTTATGCCTTTACTTTACTGCATTTCATCAGTGCATTGTATTTTAGGTTAAAGCGCTTCACCTCTCTAATGAACGGCACATGGACAGCGCGCAGTGAAGTGTCACCTCATCCTCACCTCCGCAAAATTGTGTGCTTAACTTCACACCTTTAATATTGCTCTCTGCTCATCAGGTATCTGTAAATTACACCGGTGTGACACGCATATGCTGCCACAGGACATGGGAGATGTGTAAAACGTGACAGGGGTCAATGCATCCTTCGTGCTCCATAAATTACTTTTGCGAGAGATCGTGCGTTTAATCACAGTCTGCTAAACATGACGGAGGAAGCTGGCCTGACCTTCCAATGATTAAAATGCAAATGACCTGTTGCCGTTCACACACGTTGATTCGATCTGACATCGCTTCCCTGTTGCGACCCCCAACCTCCCATTTTTAACTTTACTTCAACCCTTCAGATACTCACAGTACTAGAAGCATGTCACTTGATGACAGGTTTGTTGCTATTTTAATTTTTTTTTTTAAATCCCTTTGACCAAGAATGCCAGAAAACATGAATGTGAATAGATGCGGGTGTCACAGGGTCTTAGATACCTCAGTTCACGCCCTGATTTTTTCTGTAAACAACATGACAACTGCTGTCACACTTCGCCTCCTCTGTTTACCGTTATTGTGAAGAAAGAAAAAAAACAGGGAGTGTCAAAAAAAGTTCATTTTGGACTGTTACTTGTCTGTTTTTTGTTTTTTTTGTGTCAGCAAGTGACTGTTATAATTTGAACAAACCCCTAACCCTACGTAATCAACTACAGTGCTTAATTATTGAATAATGCTTCAAATTAGGGTTGCACGATTTAGGGGGAAAAATGTTATTACAATTTTTCTGATAAAAACTGGGATTGGGATTTAAAATGTGTGTTTTCTGTTTGTTTATTTTTTAGTTCCAGGGTTGCTGTGATTATATATACAAGTCAGATTGTATCCTGATGGACAATAGAACAGGTGAAAAAAATCAAAAACGGGGACCTGGGCCATTTCTAGAGACTGAAAATGAGCCAGGGCTTGTGAGTAGCCACCTAGCAACCACCTCCAACTCCCTAGCAATCACTTGACAACACCCTAACATCACTACAGTGAGTTTGTATAGGCACAGAGAGAAGAAAAAAGTAGTAATATTTGACTTCATATAATTGTTGTACGTATAAATAAAATAAAAATAAATAAATTAAGCTTATTAAGAATAATCATAATCAATGACCAAAAATATGTCTTTCTTGAAACACACATAAATAGGAAAGTGATGTTTGGACCTTTTGAAAAAGGATGTGCGCCATTGGCTTCCATGTCAGGCCTTGGCTAGGTAAGCTTTTAACATTCCTAAGTGCTTTAAATGAAACATTAGTCTAAACAGTAGAATGTGGGAGATGTTTTATGGCAGACATGTTTGACCCAAGGCCACGGCAGTTAAAGAACACAATAATAAGCGTTAGAGATGTTCTTCTTTCAGTAGCACTCAGTCTTAATCTGTGGCAGGGATAAATAGACAGGTGTAAGGGTGAGTACTTATAGGTTCCAAGGGGAAATTTGGGATGACCTTTCTCAAAAGACTGGTATATTTGCTGTTTTTCTGTAAGACTACCTGAACCTTATGAACCCTTTAGACATTATATACATGCTTGCATGCATTCATGTAACTTTTTCAACATGTTGAATCGAAGGCATGATAGTGCTTTGTTGACTTAAAAAGCTGTTAGAGGAGGCCATGCACTTTAGAAATTACCCTTCAATATCTTATTGCAGCTTTATTGATGCACACAATGCAGGCATAAATTTCTGAGCAGAGACACTTCAAAATGAAGATAGATCCGATATATATCCTTTACTGGCCTAAGCGAAGCACTTCGGTCAAGAATCTGCAATGCACTGAGTTCAATTAAGGGAACCAATTGTTTTTTTGGTGCTTGTTAAGATCAATAATTAAACATTGTCATGTAACATCTCACACTGTTGATACCTTAAATCATGCAACTTGTCAAAGTGATGTGCTTTGGTGACAATAGCAATGCCTAAGCAACCATCCAGAACACCCCAACACAGCAACATATTAAAATCGACTCTGAACACCTTCAAAAATGCATAGCAACACCCTAGCAACCTTCCAGAACACCCTAACACAGCAACATTAGTCCTAACACAGAAACAAACTAAAACTACTCTGTACACCTTAGAAAATGCACAGCAACACCCTAGCACTCTCCCAGAAACACCCTAATACAGCAACATACTAAAAACTACTCTGAACACCTTAGAAAATGCATAGCAACACCCTAGCAACCTCTCAGAACACTCTTAAACAGCAACATACTAAACTGAACACCTTAGAAAATGCATAGCAACACACTAGTAACCTCCCAGAACACCCTAACACAGCAACATACTAAAAAATCTTCTCTGAACACCTTAAAAAATGCACAGCAACACCCTAGCAACCTCTCAGAACACTCGTAAACAGCAACATACTAAACTGAACACCTTAGAAAATGCATAGCAACACCCTAGCAACCTCTCAGAACACTCTTAAACAGCAACATACTAAACTGAACACCTTAGAAAATGCATAGCAACACACTAGTAACCTCCCAGAACACCCTAACACAGCAACATACTAAAATCTACTCTGAACACCTTAAAAAATGCACAGCAACACCCTAGCAACCTCTCAGAACACTCGTAAACAGCAACATACTAAACTGAACACCTTAGAAAATGCATAGCAACACCCTAGCAACCTCTCAGAACACTCTTAAACAGCAACATACTAAACTGAACACCTTAGAAAATGCATAGCAACACACTAGTAACCTCCCAGAACACCCTAACACAGCAACATACTAAAATCTCAGAACACCTCATAAATGCATAGCAACACTATATCCACTATTTATCAATGCCTTGACAACCACCCAGAACACCCTGGCAGTCGTTTTGTAACACCCTAGCACCACCCATAAGACAATAGCAACTGCCAAGCAACACTGTAAAGCCATGGCAACACCCTAGCAACCACTTATCAACACCTTGTCAACCACTTAGTAACACCCTAGAAACCACCCACAACACCATATCAACACACTAAAACCATTCAGAACACCACTCCTTAGAAAATGCTTTGCAACACCTTACAAACCATTCACACCTTGGAAACCACCCAGAACACAATAACGGCCACTTAGTAACACCCTAGCAACTGCATAGCAACACACTAAAACTACTCAGAACACATCATGGGACTTTTGCACAGGCAAGCCCCATTTAAATTTCCTTCCAAAATGTAGTTAATTAATATTATTATTAGCAGATATTAATTTAAAAACATCTAAGAGAAAATCAATACCGCCTGTTGTTACAATGCTTAGATTTTTTTTTTTTTCTCAAGCCCAGTGACAAAAACATAAATGTGCTTTTAAATCACATCAAAGTGAGATTTCATAGATTTGCGAAATGCATGTATAATGAACTGGTTATTTTGCAAGCTCATACTGTTTTGCATTAGAGGTTGTCTGAACAGATTTGACTATAAGCACAAAGTGTGAAATTGGAATACAAAATTATCAAGACATTCTCGCTCTCTCTTACAGCGACATATAACAGTCTGAGTGGAGGCAGTTGTCATGGTGATTAATGTAGCAGCAGGAAAGTTAACCTGCAGAAGAGAAGCATGCGGGGGGATTTCTGAAAGCATTTCAATCTTTGACGTAAACTAATAGAGGCTTTCTCTCCCCCCAGGTGCTGAGAAAACACGCTCATAGACCACTAGCCATACCGGCTTTCAGAGGCCAAGATCTCAATAGGTGTCTGGATGAAATCAATTGAGTTCGCTTGATAAGAGCACATTTGCATCAGGTGCAGGAACACAACCGACAAGGTATATGAAACGATTTTTTTAGACCTGCTGCTGCTACACCTCTTGAGTGAGGAAGTACAAACGAACTTTGAAGTCACATTTAACACTCTAAAAACAATGAGTTGCATTAGTGTTCATTTTTTTAGCTATTTTTTAGCTTTATCCTGTGCCAAATAGTTTGTATCATATTTAGTCAAACTTGTCTTGTTTTTGTTTAATCGAGTTTTAGTCGACTATAAGGCCCCGTTTCACAGACAGGGCTTAGCCTAAACCAGGATTAGGCCTTAGTTCAATTAGGGCTTTTAAGAAGCTTTTATAAATGTTCACTAGAAGAAAAAAAAACATTACTGGTTTGCATCTTGAGAAACAACAATGACACTGACATATTTTAGGATGTGTCAGTACAAGTTGTTTTTTTAGTGCCTTTTAGTCTAGGACAAGCTTAAGCCTTTTCTGTGAAACGTCTGGGAATTTTAGTCTAGTTTTAGTTAATTAAAATATTTTCCTTGAGCTGTATGAATTGATAATCACAGTTGTTTTGCTCAAAATGATTGCACTTACACCTATAAGCCCAAATCAAGAGAATGTCTTTTTATTGTCACAAACGCTGCATTAAGTGCATTTATTCAGCAAGCACAATCTTAAACAATATAGTCGAGATCCATGTTTGGATTTATTACAGTTCATCACTGAGAAGGATTTCGATTTAGTCGCATAAACAGCACAAGCAGCTCGTGACAGAACACAGACTAACTGAATTACACTTCCATTTAAGCAGAATATCTCAAATGGAGATCGCTAAACTCCAGCTCACTTGTTTGTCGTTTTTTTCAGATCAGCAGAAGTGCCGCCGAAGTTCTGCAGTGTAGAGAGAGTGCATGTGCATGGTTGCCAGATTGCAAAGATTAAGTAAACCGCAGGGTAGAAAAGCGGGATTTAAAATCTTGACAACTGGCAACCACAAACATGAAAGCTCGTAGAAGCTTGTTGAAAACAGACTGTAATATTTTGTCTTCCTCTTTTTATTTGACAAAAACAAAGAGAGATTTTGGTTAAGTTTTTTTTTTTTTTTTTTTTTTTTTTTAACTGTTTTAGTCTTGTCAACGATATTCTATGTTGATATTGTCACAGTTATCGTTTGATGAGTCATGAAAAACAGGTTGTCTACAAAAATTGTTCGTCATAGGCTGTGTCCGAAATCGCGCCCCATATACCCTTAAATAGGGCACTATTTGAGGGGACAGCCATTTGTAGTGGTGTCTGAAACCATAGTGGACAGTGTTGAGTGCACTCATTCAATCCCACAATGCACCGCAATAACGAGTGTACAGCCAATGCACGCTCAACGGCTTGAAAATACCCATAATGCACGGTGAGAGTCGTGCGCTGAATGAATTCTTGCGTCTCGCCAGGAGATGGCGCCTGCAGCTAAATCAATCATCCATTAATTTTCCAAACCGCGCTGGTCCAACATAGTATAAATTCCTTTTTAAAGTGATCATTAAATTGTTTAATTAAGGTTTGTACATGCTAGTTTCCTGGCAGAGTTCAACATAAATATTCATTACTACTGGAGCTGCCAGTTTGCTACGTTTCAAATTATTATTATACAGCAAGCATGTGAAAATGGCAGCCCTTCTGGCGCATTCAGCGTCCAAATTCACTCACTCGTTTCATTCACTCCTTCAAGTGGACTATATTAGTGAAGTAATGTTGGGAATAGTGAATGAGGGTATAGGGGGAGATTTCGGACACAGCAATCGAGTTTGTTAACAAAATTATTTTTTTTTTCAGTTATGGCAAATTCGAGTAAAATTACATTCAACCAACAGTTAGAGGAACTTAATAATTTTTAACATAATGCATTAAGTTCATTCATTAAGTTACTACAGCTTAATAAAAAAAATTAAAAAAAATCAATTAACAGAAATTTGAGTTTGAAATGCACACAATATTAAGTTGATGTAATGATCAACATTATTATGTCAACAGAACTCAATAAAATAATGTTTGCAACTTAAAAAGGTTTAATTAAAACAATAAATTAGAATTTTTAACTTGCAACCATGCATTTATTTACTTTGTGATATTACTTTTTAGTGTAAATTCCAGCATTCATTTTACTGTGTAATTACATAGGTAATAACTGAGTAATAATAATAAGCTACTTGTAAGTAATATGTAATTATGCTGCTTGTAATTATGCCGTTATTAGTAGTGCTTGCTAAGGCAGGATACTTAGTACAGTTTATGCCATGAACATGAGTGAGATACTTACATTTTCCCTGGTGGATAATAAAAAGATTGAAAAATTAAGAGGTCAGAATATCATGGATTTTGAAGGTGGGCTCTTTGGATTGGGCTGCCACTAGCAACCCCCTAGAAACAACCCATAACAACTTAATAATCAGAATCCACCTGACCTTAAAGAGCTTGAGCATTTAACGTGGCAGACGACAAAAACTAATGATAAACAGAACGTTATCATCCACTGGTGTGGGCACTAATATAGTTAGGTAGTTATCTTTATAGTTATCATACTTGGTGTGAACGGGCCTTAAAACTACAGTCTCCAAACCACTGTCTATATTAAATACAGAAGGGTGTCTTGTTCCGTGCTCTGCAACGTGTTGTACGTTATGTCATTCTGCCACAGCTGCATAATGACTGCTGTTAGAAATAACAAAGTGAGTAGTAATGCATTTCATCTCCAGCAGAAAAAAACAAACAAAAAAAAAACATTTTGGTTTACTGCTAAAGATTATGGGGTTCAAGTGAAAGATGAAGACAAACATAATATTAAGGATCATTAAAGAGGATTCATTTCCTCAAGCACAGACTGACCCATCAACTCGAAGCATAAAGTGCTAAATAACAGCCTGGCTCTTGATGTGTAATCACTAGTGGACACTCCCATTTATGCCTGTGACTCATGCTAACAATCATGGGAGTTGCTTTAATTACTGTTTACATTGTGATAGTCCCTTTCTTAGATTATGACTCATTCTGTGTGCAAATCCTATAGGTACCAATGAGTAATGAGACGATGGCTTGTTTTACTGTAGTGGACAGATTCTGTTTTACACTGAAACAAAATGTGATTTTAATGACAATGAATGTAAAACTATTAAAACCTGTTATTTAGTGGAAATTTAAAATTGCCACACACAGTTTGGAGCATATCTGCTTGTGTTAAATGCAAGGGTAAATAAATTATTGGTTATATACAGTACAGTATAACACTATATACAGTATATATCAAGGCTAATGATTTGTGTATTTGAAGATCTGAGAAGAGTGTCTTAGTCTAGCATTTGTCCTTGAGTCACTGCCAATACTGCCTTAAATAGACTTTATAGACATCTTTACTAACATGAGATTTTGTCCAAATGAAACTGAGAGTCCACGCAGCTACAGTAAACTCAATAACCTGTAAGCTGATGAAAACATAATGTGATGCACTTACTGCCTCAGATGTGGCTGTTCTAATGACCAGTGCTTGAAGTGTAAAAATAAAAGTACAGGTGTTGTGCCGAACTCTGACCCCCCAAGTATTGGTAGGTTTATGATTAGGTGTGGGGTTAGGCTTAGGCAATCAGGTAGCGACTTCAACGAGGGGGGTAATAATTTGGTAGGGAGTTGAAATTCAGCACAACACCAGTATCCCAATGCTCAGTTCAAAACGCGTTCCTGAAGAAGGGAGGGGCGGCAGGCTTCCGTACATGCAACATGTACACAAGGAAAACTGGCAGTATGCTAAAGGTAAAAATAGAGAAGTACCGGTGTGTACCGGCCCATTTCATGCACTGCTAATGACGGACAAAACACATATGTCTGATATTCTCAAATTCACCTGTCAAAAAACTCGGAACTCCATCTGAGCTTCATTTTGGTAAAATGTTAATAATGTAATGACACATTCTAAACATATAAAAGGCCACAATATCAACTTTGACAATGCAGTGTTTAATTATTTAAATAATGTTTTTTAGTGTGAAGTGTTTTCTAGGTAAAAAGTATGAAAAATTGTGTTAGATCTGTGCATTTTGTGAACTTTAAGTATTGTTTTACTGTAAAGTTCTTGCAACCATAGCTGCCTTTTTTTAAATTACAAATATTATATAAACATTTATGGGTTTTAATTCCTGTCTTACATAAGATATACATTTAGGGTACATTTACACAACAACGTACTAAAAACGTAAAAGTTTTTCATGTAAAGATGACAATGTTGTCAAAATTATCCCCGTTCACATGGATCCACAAAAACGCCCGGAAACGCTGTATTCTGCTCCCAGGCCAGTAGGTGGCAATGTCACTTTGTAAAGAAACACTACGTGCATGTAATATGCATGCGCGTGACAGCACTGTTTTCACAAGTTTGTGTTTTTGTACACAGAGACAATAATAGAAACATTTTAAAAAACTTGCACTTTGAAACGCGAATTCAAAGGTTTGCGTTTTCAGGCCCCAAAATGCCATTGCATTGAAAATAAATGGTCAAAACGCATAAAGTTTTCTGTTTTTAGTTTGTTGTGTAAATGGACCCTTCCATTTTGTTTAAAGACTGATTTTTTTTGTATATAAGTAATTTTGTTAAGTATAAATATTAAGTCATTTAGAGCATATTTGCGGATCCAGGCTACCATCTTAACCCACAATGTCAGCAGTCAGTTTACCAGACAAAAGAAGTCTCTGTACAATTAGGACAGGTGAATGAATGTCACTCAGAGGTCACTAGGAAGGTGACCAAAGCTCAGCCAGCAGTCATGTGACATGATCAACTTGAGTGATGTCGCAGTAAAAAGGGCAACAGGCTCTTTAACCATCAACAATTGCTCTTATTCAAACAGCAAACAACAAATCTCAGTAAATCTCATGTTTGCCTTAGACCGGAGTGAAATGAGCTGTTTGAGGGCTGCGTCTCAATGTTCAAAAGAGCCATTAAGCCTTTCTCTGGTGTTATGATGGAAATTAATCTGTGTTGAAAGGAAGAATATGCAGCTCTTGCTTGCTTTATGAAAATACCAACAAAAAAAGTGTTTGTGCCATATACTCTCTGATCTCTCCTCGCCCTCCCTCCATTTCCTTTTTAATACGTTTTAGTGTTCATAAGCACTAACTGCTAATGCTAATTGGGTAAAGTATCCGCTTTGAAAACAAATTTTTAATGAACAGACAGGATGCAGACAAAACCCGAGTATGAAGAAGATCAGAAAATTACATGTCTACTGTGCACTTACTGACCTTTTATTTTTCTTGTGCTTAGACACAGCAGCAATCAAATCCAGAAAACTGCTGTATACAATAGTATGTTTAGATTTTCTAAAGAAAACAAGAGTTATGCTTGCCTAGGGTGTTGCTATGTGGTTGCTAAAGTGTTCAGAGTGTTTTTTTTGAGCACATTTCTTTTTGGTTTTTATTATGTTTTGTATGTTATTGTGGTTGTTAAGATGTTCAAAGCATTTTTAGTATGTTGTTATATGGTTACTAAGCATTTCTCAATGGTTCCTATGTGGTTGCTAGGATGCTCAGGATGGTTATTGAGCGATTCATCATTTATATCTATAGTACAGTGGTACTGGATGATACTTTACAACATTTAATACTTGAACTAAATAAAAAAGTTTGTCAAGACAAACTAACTTTGAAGCTGGCTTGAGTAAGCCTGGCCAAAAGTTTGAAGTTTTAACGCTTTAAGTTTGAAGGTTTTGAAGGCAATAGTCTATCAGATAGAGAGATGATTTAACACTTTGCCAACAAATTTTAATGTTTCTTACATGAATTAACATTACAATAGCATGTTTTAGCATGTTGACAGCATGATTTAGCACTGTTATCACGTATTAACACAGTACTAACATGTTTTAACATGTTTCTAGCATCAATTAACATGTTTTAACATGTTGCTAGCATGATTTTAGCAGGATTTAACACATTACTAACATATTTTAGCATGAATTAGCACATTGCTAACATTTTTTGGCATTTTTCTAACATGAATTAGCAAACTGCTAGCATGATTTACCACACTGCTAGCATGAATTAACACATTGCTAACATGTTTTAACATATTTAGCACTCAGATAAATAAACATAATCATATTTTAGTATGTTGCTAGCATGTTTCTAACATGATTTAACACGCTTCTAACATGATTTAACACTTTGCTAAGAAATTTTAATGTTACTTGCATTAATTAACACAACAATAGCATGTTTTAGCCTGTTGCTAGCATGATTTAGCACACTGTTACCATGAATTAACACATTGCTGACATGTTTTAACATATTTAACACACTGATAACATGTTTCTAGCATCAATTAATGTTTTAACATGTTGCTAGCATTATTTTACCAGGATTTAACACATTACTAACATGTTTTAACACGAATTAGCACATTGCTAACATGATTTTATCATGAATTAGTACATTGCTAACATGTTTTGGCATTTTCCTAACATGAATTAGCAAACTGCTAGCATGATTTACCACACTGCTAGCATGAATTAACACATTGCTAACATGTTTTAACATATTTAGCACACTGATAAATAAACATAATCATATTTTAGTATGTTGCTAGCATGTTTCTAACATGATTTAACACATTTCTAACATGATTTAACACTTTGCTAAGAAATTTTAGTTACTTGCATTAACACAACAATAGCATGTTTTAGCCTGTTGCTAGCATGATTTAACACACTGTTAGCATGAATTAACACGTTGCTGACATTTTAACATATTTAGCACACAGATAAATAATAATAATAATAATAATAATAATAATAATCATATTTTAGTATGTTGCTGGCATGATTCTAGCATGATTTAACACATTGCTAGCATGTTTTTTTTTAGCATGAATTGTTGCTAACATCATTTATCACATTGCTAGCATGTTTTAACATTTTGCTTGCATGATTTAACATGTCTTTAGCACGAATTGGCACATTATTAACATGTTTAACATGAATTAGCACATAGCTAACATATTTTTGGCATGTTTCTAACATGAATTAAGAATTTGCTAGCATGTTTCTAACATAATTTAACACATTGCTAAGCTGTGTCTCATTTCGAAGGCTGTGTCCTCCGGAGGTTGCATTTGAAGGCTGCATACATGATCAAGGATGTCTGATTTAAGAAAAGTAACCATAATAAAATTGACTGTTATTCCTCGTGAGGTGTAAAATACTGTAATTTCTTTCTTACTTTGAAATCTAACTGTTACTTTTCTTAAGTGAGACTGCCTTGATGATGTATGCAGCCTTCAAATGCGACCTCCGGAGGACGAAATGAGATGCAGCACTATAGCATGTTTTAACATTTTGCTAGCATGATTTAGCACATTTCTAACACAAATTAGCACATTGCTAACATGTTTTAGAATGTTGTCCAAGGCTAGTTGTTAAAGGTGCAGTATGTAATAATTCTGTCCGCTAGAGGTCGCTAGAGGCCTACTCAAAACAAGCGTAGCTTGATGATGCAAGTTTGAGTGCGGAATCTTGGGACATCAACGGACGGTGGAATAGAATCGGGATAGGGCTCAGGAAGAAATCATGTTCATGGATGTGATTATTAACGTTACTGTAGTATGAAGCAGAGCAGGAGCGAGTGTTGTGGAAGCTGAACGAGGAGCTGGACTTTTATTATGACACCGTCGCCGGCGCCGCTTCCGCTTCCGCTTTTCCGGTCATGAGTATGAGGTAACACAGCTCTGTTTATCATATTAGATACATTTGAGAGTGTTGAAAATGATGTTATAACGTTACTCTGTGCGTTCGCTCGGCGGCTGCTGTGAGACACTGTTACACACTGCAGTAAACTAGATTGATTTTAGAATATCATATTAAATGCTGGATGGCTTGTGTTGATAAATGGCATGGAAATAATTTTAAAATGTATTGTATGATGGAGAAAATTCTGTATTACTGTTACTAAAAATAAAGTTGCATCTGATTATGCTATGTTAGCTACTTGACAAAATAGTGTTTTTCTCTGAGGCATGGTAAAGCATGGTACTCGCAAAAAATCAAGAAAATTTGATTTAAACAATAAGACTAAATGTGTTGAGCTATATAACAATAATTAGTTTTCTGTCTATAAATATATTAAAACAGTTGTTCCCTTGTCTATTAAAACGTGTAAATATTAAAGCGTCTTTGGTGTTTCCATGGTTACTACAAAATAAAACCAGAAACCGAGGGTATGACGCCATTGACAGGCGACTCCTCACACGTCCCGGAGCCTTGGTTAAAATTGCAATTTTCTCACGATTTACAAATAGTTGGAAACATTTGGGATATTGTAAGTACTCAAGTGAACAAAATATATAACACTGGCTTAGTGGTTTTTGGATATTTTACTGCAAAATTCTTACATAAGCTTTGCTAGTGATAGACAGCTTAAATACTCTATAATATAATTATAGTATAAAAGTTTTCACCCCCTCAATGTAAGTCAATAGCAATTTAGGATTGTTCGGAAGTCCGATCAGTTAGAAAAGATATAGCAACGCAAATCAGAAAAGTCTGAAGGTCTCACCCAAGTTAGGTAGTGAAAGCTCTATGAGTCAGGATTTTTAGTCTCTTAGACTCTTCTGTATGTGTTCATGTGTTTTGGGGAGGAGGCGTGGCTTTTGAGACGCTCTGAAGGGATGGTGGTGATCTTATGCTTTCAAAGCTAGCTCACTATTGCTAGCCTCTCTGAACATCACCTACCCTACCCTACCTTTAAGAGTTTATTCAAATGACTAACCATATATGAGCTATAGTAATAGTGATGCTTGTCTTTCCAGGTACCACTACTAATTATTCCATTTTCTAAACTAAGCTACTCTGTCTTTCTTTGAATATTCTCCCTCAACCCCATTGGCTTCAAACAGCTCACGGTTTCACACTCACCCCTCACCCGCTGGCAACGGCAGCCTTTGATGTCGTGACATTGCTTTTAATTTCAGCTCGCCTGACAATACTTTGCCTTTGGAATCTCTCAAGAAAGCACAATGCACAAAATGCAGTAAGACTGCTGACTTTGCTCTGCATGCAAAGTTCAAGGTAGTTCAGCGATGTGTTCTCATTAGTATTCGTAGGTGTTCGTATGTTCTAGTACAGATGCATTTTTTAATGTTAGATCTGAGCAATATCAACATATTGGCATCTAAAACAAACCGTGAAAGAGATCAGAGGGTTAGTTTCAAACCTGTATGACTTTCTTTATTTAGCGAAACACAAAAGAAGATATTTTGAAGAACTGTTTTTTGTCAAAACAACACTGGACCGCATTGACTTTCATTGAATGGACTAGCAAAAACAAAATTTCTTCTTTTCATACAGGTTTGAAAAGACATGAACTGATCACAGAATATTTTAGATTTGGTAATCCTGGATTGGAGGTATCCCCAGGGTAAACGTGGGAATGCACGCACACATCCCGACTTATACGTCACACTTATACGGTTCTTTAATCATGTTTCTTAACTGCCCTTCTAATTTTATGGCTATTAAAGACATATTAAACAATGCCATACGTTAAATATAGATCTTTTGAAGCATTGATCTTCCCTTTTAAACATCACAGAGTATGGACTGAGACTGGACTTTAATGATGGATTTGGGGGCACTTGACCTTTAAAGGATTGATGTCGCTATGTGACTTTCCAACGCTGCATATAATTGCTTCCACTTTCGGATCTCTCAGCTACACAGAATAATGAGCAAGTTCTCAGAGCAGTTCAGTGTTGTAGCGTCAACATCAGCATAGCACTGAGAAACATGAAAAACTGCTGTTGCATTATCAGAGGCGTAGCCCTGATTGAGTTATGCAATGCAACAAGTTTCCCACGATCCTCACCTTTGGTGAACCGGCATGTTGCGAAACTTCTCTTAATAAAATAAGGTGTCTTGATGACATGACAGGTATAGTGGAGTCTGAAGTCCAAAATGAAAAGATGAGGGTTTTTTTTCTTAATTAAAACCTGCAACTAATATTTTTGTCATACTTTTATTATATATATAAATGTGAAAATTTTAACAAAATAAGAGAGATCATACAAAATGAATGTTATTTTTTATTTAGTACTGTCATGAGTAAGATATTTTACATAAAAGATGTTTGCATTTAGTCCACAAGAAAAAAATTAGCTGAAAAATGGCTGAATTTATTAAAATAACCCCGCTCAAAAGTTTGGGAACCATTGGTTCTTAATACTGTGAGTTGTTACCTGGATGATCTACGACTGTTTTTTTGTTTTGTGATGGTTGTTCATGATCCCTTGTTTGTCCTGAGCAGTTAAACTGCCCAATATTCTTCAAATAAATCCTCCAAGTCCCAAAAATTCTTCAGTTTTCCAGCATCTTCTGCGTATTTGAACCATTTCCAGCAGTAACTGTATGATTTTGAGATCCATCTTTTCACACGGAGGACAGCTGAGGGACTCAAACACAACTATTAAATAAGGTTCAAACATTCACTGATGCTCCAGAAGGAAACACGATTCATTAAGAGCCGGGGGGTGAAAACTTTTTTAATTTGAAGATCAATGTAAATTTTACTTAATTTATCTTCCGTGAAACATGCAAGCATCTTCTGTTGCTTCCGAAGGGCAGTAACTAACCAAATAAACAAATTAGTGACTTTGATCCTGTAAACTCATGTGAACTTTGTACAGACGGTCACATTTACTACTTCCATTGAAACCAAGATGCTCTTTGGAACATTGTAAGATCATCATAGATAACAATTATCAATTTTGGTCATGTCAGAGCTACATTCCTAATTGCTTCATATACATTTTTATAATACTTATTTTTATTGGTGGTCTCAGACTCTGAGCCCACTGAAAATTGGTGTGTGTATATATATATATATATATATATATATATATATATATATATATATATATATATATATATATATATATATATAATGAAATTAGCATTAAATGAATCTACTTTAACGAGTAGCATTATTTATATAGCCAAACCGCTTTATCCTCATCATGATAGCGCGTTAATTTATATCCAGATAATTTTATTATAATCATTGATAATCACAACTATAAACGTGCTTAAAGCTCATTGTAATTATGAGTGGAATACATCTTAAACATGACGATGAGAAGTAAACAGATGATTGGCCATTTTGAAATGTTTAGAAAAGCAAACAAATCCTTGGCAAAACATTTCAGCGCTCCACCTGCCAGGAATCACCTAGGGCATGTTTCCCCCTTTAGCAATTCACAAAGGCGGCAATTTGCAATGTTTTTCTGTGAGAACACATTCGTCTATTTTGACAAGTCTGTGGAACACCCCTCCAGTGGGTGTTGAGACCAACTTGTGCACAACATATGAGATCGAGGAATCTATGAACACGACTGTTGCATTGCTAATGCAGGTAACTGCAATTTATCTTCTAGTGAGATATCAGGTGAAATGTGAATATTAGGTTGTTTCAAAAGATCCTTTTTTTTTTAATGCACTGTAGGTTTATAGTTTATTAAACACTCAATTCTGAAGAAAATTTTGTGCTTGTTAGCGTAAACATTACTGCTACAGTGTCCAAAATCTAGAGAAGGGTGATTTCAAAAGTCAAAGACCTTTACTTCTCTATGGGATTTTCACCCACTTTATCCACCAAGTTAATCTTAAGTCTGACTTCTTATAAAAGCTCAATTTGAGATATAATTCATGTCTGTAACCCCCCCAAAAAGTTTAATACTTAGTTGAACAAATCAGCTAATCCTATCAAGCATCAGTAATAGTGAAACATCACTATCTAGAAGTTGGTCTAAAACACTAATGAAAGAAAGTGAAGCAAAACAACAAATCAAACTTGTCCGATAAGAATTTCTTATTATTCCAATAAAAAATACATTCATACAGAAATATAACAATTTTGCAAAACAATTTCAAATAAAATTCATATAAAGCAAAAACAAATAAAAATCTTAGAAAAAGGTTTTTTTCTGTGTTTTCCGTCCTAACGTTTCCGTTTTTATTCTTTTGTACAAATATTCTTTAGACAAGAGGGATTCATGTGAGAAAACATAAGTGATAGAAAGTGTTGGTAGAAGCAAGCAAATGGAAAACTTGATTAAGGCTCCATTAGCACTTGACTAATATTGGCCACTGTTGGAAAGACACAATGTTCTTTGCCCACGAAACCCTGGCTGGTCTGATTTAATGGCAGCACAAGCTGCTTCAAGTTACTTTTCTCCTGCTGAAACAATCCGTATCTACGAAGCTGCTCAACATGCAACAGTGTCAAACCTTCATCGCACGGCGCTTATAAAAGCACGCTACTCAAAGAATTCAAGCATATAACTATGTACAATAAATTTAATCGATCGTTTGGTCCCTGAAAACATTATAGTTTACATTTCAGGCAAAAGAAATGCACACGGCCGAACGAGCGGCTTTCTCCGCGTCCGTAAATTTCCATTGTAAATGTTGAAAAAGTGTGCGATATATCTTTATCTTTCTGGATGGCTGTGCACTGTTTCCACAATACTGTCGCTGGACTAAAACAACGGCATCCAGACAGGTCAATATCGAACTGCCCGAGTCAGCAGTCTGTAGCAGGCAGGGCCTTCAGCAATTCATTACAGAGAGGCAGTACAAGGCAAGGCCTGTCTGACTGGAGCTTGTTAATTACAATAAATCTTTAGGCGCTTTTTTTTTTTTTTTTTTCTTTATTCTTGGTTACAAGGGACGGGGGGGGAGTTGGCATTCCACAAACGTTCAAGCCTTGCGTTACACAACAGCCTGTTTTAAGAGCTTTTTGTCTCTCACAGATAGAGATCTAAAGCGTACTCAAAAGATCATTCAGTAGATACCAAATCCGTAACTTTAAGTGCTCTACATTGCAGATTTGACAACATCTAGAAATGCGAGGGCAAATATTAGTGACAAAGAATGAAATCGCATGCTCAAGAATAACAATATATCATGTATCTACAAGGGCTTGGTTTACAGTGGCCTCGGAAATGGGAAAGGTGCATGTTCATGTGAAACAGAGCCTTAATAAAGCTTTTTCGATCACTTATACATGACATTTTGTGACCCCCAATTGGAAAGGTCACTTGCATAAGGCACCATTAAGGCCAACAGTGCATTAACAACAGGTAAAATGGATAGAAAGAGAGAATTTAGTCCTCAAGATGAAATGGTCGCTGATTGGTAGTATTCTCCCCCCCCCCCCCGTTGGAAAAAGAAAAAAGAGGGAATTTAGAGTGAAGAATGATCAATGTGTTTATGTACAATATTGTAACATTTAACCAATTGTATTTAGCTGCGCTTTATTGGAATCTATTTGCAGTCCCAATTACAAAAAAAAAAAAAGAAAAAAAAAGAAAAGAGAGAGAAGTACAAACCCCAATACCATGCAACACCTGTTTATGATAGTGAAGTTATAATTGTGTTACATCTCTAAGCACACAGCTTATACAACGGACTACAAATGAGCTTTTGTAGCCTGTCAAAAAAACAAGCTACCGAACACATTGCACATTTAGTAGCTGCACCGAACACCAAAAAAGCCACTTTCATTCAGGACCGAGTTTCCGCCCCCCCTTTAGATGGGGGCAGGGGGTGAAACCCTGGCCGATTCGTCCCCCTCCCGCAGTCTTGCGCCGCAGAGCCCGGGGGCGTCTGGCAGGAGTCCTCAGTCTCACGGCTTCATTCAGACTTTGCCGTTCTCACATACCGTGTGGAAACAAAAACGGAACTTGTTTCCCGACACCATTCAGCCCACAGTGATACACTGGTACCCCCCTCCCACCCTTCTTCTTCGCACACGGGTCATTCATCCGCTCACGTCAAACAGGATTTGTTTTAAAGTACCAGTGTATAGTCCAGGAGTTGTCCAAAACATCATGCACCATACAACACACCATTCATTCGCTCTTTTTTTTTTTAAATTTTGTTTTGTTTTTTTAACTAAATCATCCTCCTCGGTTCGATTCTTCATACGTGATTTTGTCCCTTCCTTTTCCGTTTCAACAACCAGTCAGTCCGCCTTTATCCCGGGGCTCACGGAGGCACAGGATATGGTGCAAAATGGCATGCTTTGGCTGGAACACACTCCCCCCATTTCTTGCAGGGCCAGGTCAACCAGGAAGCTGGTCAGGACACAACAGATCCCCAGCGTGAAGCTACGACCCGCTCAAAGGTGCCTCTTCATGTGCAGGGCCAGGTGGTCCGACCTGGAGAAACACCTGGAGAAAGAAACAGCAAGAGAAAAGGTGAAAAACAAGGTCAGGCAGGGGCCACAGAAGCCATAAAGTGTGATCAAAGTGTGCATTGCGTCACTGATGAGGCCCCTAGTGGCCCTCCAGGCGAATTTGTGAAACTGGAATAGGTGCCATGAAGGCTAATGAAAGGAAAGCTTGGTTACAAGCAGGAGTTTCTGTGATTATATAAAAGTAAATGTAGGCATTAAATTAAAATTATCCCATCATTTACTCACCCTCAAGCAACACTACATGTATATGACCATCTTCTTTCAGATGAACACAATTGGAGATTGGAATTTCCAAGCTTTGAGGGTTAATAAAGGCCTTCAGAAGCGTATTTAAATCTTAAATTAAATATCTAACTTCTGGCAGAACCGTACACATACTGCTCAAGTCCACTTGCGCCACAAGAGTAACCCCTGAAGCGATGTATGACGCAGGATGAAGGAGTTGAGTAAGTTTAGACGCCTCTCGCGGTTCAAACAAATAGGGCTGTGCAACAAACTCTAGTTCCTCTTCTCTTACATTGAAATCTTCTGACATTTCTCTTTATATTTTCTTGCTTTAGACTTCTAATTTGTGACCGGTGTTTTGTTTTGCTCTATCCTCTGTGCTTCCATGTTTGTCACTGTGTCACGAGTCGGGTCAAAGGTTACTCTTCCGCCGCAAATCGATGACTACGGCCATCAGCCGAAAGCTAGTTATTATAGTTAATAGAGTTTTAAATATGGATATTTTCTTACAAAAACCCATCGCTTCGCTTCACAAGGCCTTTATTAACCCCCTGGAGCCGTGTGGATTACTTTTATTATGGATGGATGAAATTTGGAAAATCTGGGCCCCCCCCTTCACAACCATTATAAATCTTGGAGGAGCCAGGATATTTTTAAATATACCTCTGGTTGTGTTCGTCTGAAAGAAGATAATCATATACACCTAGGATGAGGGTGAGTAAATTATGGGATAATTTTCATTTTTTGGTGAACTATCCCTTTAAAAAAAATTGCATTATTTTATTTTCATTTCAGTTTATAATGGTCACAGAGTGACACTACAGCTGCAAAATTTCCAAATATTACTATAAATATAATTATAAAAATAAATAATTTATAAATCAATAATGTATAATGAAATATGTTGTCTTTTTCCTGACAATTTCATGTTTTTGTGGTGGTGGGGTTAGCTATTATTATATATATATATATATATATATATATATATATATATATATATAAATTAAACTTTTAATAAGATAAAATAAAAATAAAATGTTCCGTGTAGGATATGATCAAATGCTTTGTTTTAAAGGAGAACTATAAAATGTTTCACATCCAGCAACCACAGAAACAAAACGCCAAAAGGGAAGTTGTGTTCAAAGCACAAAGCTCTCAGGAAGGGAAATGATTAACAGAGGAAGTGATGACAAACAGGAGAGGCGCATTTGGTCATAAAACGGGGAGAATATCAATAACGTATTGCGACAGTGTGACTATTGCGCTTTCAAGCATTTAATGTGATTAGGTAATTAAGTGATAAAATCCAAACATAATGGGGCGACTCCCATCGATGAACCGATAAAACCGAATCAATGCTGAATGCAGAAATCCGTCGCATTTCGCTGCCACATGCATCAAAGGATCGGGGAGACGCAGACGGGCTTTGATGACTGTCACAGGGAGAGATAGCGAGACAGAACTGAACGTACCTGTCACAGTGACTGCATTTAAATGGCTTTGCACCGGTGTGCTTCCTGAAGTGTCGGGTTAGCTCGTCGCTCCTCGCGAAGCGCCACTCGCAGCCTTCCCATGAACACCTGTACGGCTTCTCACCTGTAAACAAAAACACAAACACCTTTCAGAACATTTTGCTAGGTTTCGGCAGAAAAACAACAGTCTGAAAGGAATGTGGAACGGCGTGTTCAGTAATGCTCTCAAAAATGCATCTGTAAACAGGATGCATGTTTATGGATCAGGTGACGCAAACAGTCTCAACTTTAATAAGATCCCTCAAGCTCTCAAGGATTGCAGGAATGCACAGTATGCCAAAAGCCCGTCTTATATGCATAAACACCATCCGGAACAATGCGTGTCACACAGAGTCTGTTTTGAATGCGACGGGCCCTTTAAAAAGGGGCCACCCAGATCCACATTCAAAAGCCTGGTTCTTTCCCATGACGAAACCAAAACTGTTTTGGTAGAGCAGGTTGTTTTCACCCTGGCTGAGTTTCATCCCCTCCCCCATCCGACCCCCCCCTCCTTCCTCGCCACGGCCGCATTCCAAACAGATTAGGTCACCGTTTAGGCGTGCAGTCATGCGGGGCAAATATTCACAGAGTGACATTAGCCTTGCAGCTGAGGACAGCCTGTGTGAACTCAACTCCATTACACAACTTCACAGGAAGTTGCTTTAATACAGCGTCAAAGACAACGTGAAGCAACGTCACGACCAAAAGCGAAGGTTTCTTACCTGTGTGAGTCCGCTGATGTGCTTTTAAGTGAGAACTCTTTGTGTAAACCTTCCGGCAGCCGTTGAAGTGACACCTGTGCACTCTCCTCCTGCCGTCCGGAGAGGCGTCCCCTCCTGCGGAAGCCTTATCCGAGGCCTTCCCCAGTCCGTTTTGCCGGATCTTCACCGGCACGTGCAAGTCAGTCTGCGTGGAGCCCCACACCTGCGGGACGCCGGGCTCCTGGGGGGTTTCCGGGGAGGACGGAGGCGTGCTGATGATAGAGGAACTCAAGTGATGTGCTGACTCCGTCAGAACCGAGCCCAGCGGGTTGGAGGTAAAGATGTGAGTGGGCGAGAGCTCCTCCGAGCTGTCAGACGCCTCGCTGCTGGCATCCGAATTCATGCTGTTGATTTCTAATATTTGGCAGTCCTGATTGTCCTCTTCCTTGACGCTGGGAAGGTTGCCGTTCCCATCTCCCTTATCTCCACAAGCCAAGATGAGCTTGCTCCAAAGATCTTCCTGGCCCTCAAACTTGAGGTCAGACGCAGAGACGTACGGCTCGCTCTGCAAATATCTCTCCAGCTCCAGACATGTCTGATTCAAAACAGAAAACACCACGTTAGAATGTGCATGAGTTTCCTCCAACTTTGATTGCCTAGGGTTAGTGTAGGTTAACCACACTCTCACCTGCACTTTCACACACTTTCTGCAGAAATCTGTTAAAACTGTGTCATGTGGAAACATTAGCGGATATGCAAGACCAATAAAATCAGTTATCGGAGTATTCTAGGTATAAATATGGCTTTGAGGGCTGTATATTGTCTTTCTAGAACAGTTATCCCCTAGTGAGTCATGCAGACATTTCAGAGTCCTTTTAAGGAAGCCACAGAACTTCCTCGGTCGAGTTTCCTCATTCAAACAGCCTGACGTCCCCTCAGCGTACATCTGGACGCATTTGAAAGCGTATTAAGTGTGAACGCACTGCATTTGGGTGCAGAAGTTAACACTTCAAACTGTTTTTCCACTTAATATGATCATTTAGCTGTAAGGTTTAAGCTCTGCACATCCTCGATAACAACAATGATGTTTACCGCGCAAAATTTCCTGAAAAATCTAACGTTAGACTCTCCATCTGGTAAATGTTTGCTTCTAAAAGCTAATTCTGTCGTTTATTCAACATTATTCCATTCCCACGAACGTTAGGCAGACTTTCAGCTTCAGTCACGATTCACTTTAGTTGTATGGAAGAAGAAGCAATGAAAGTGAATGGTGACTGAAGCTGTCAGTCACTAACCGTCAGGTCTGAAACAACATAATGCTGAGGAAATGATGTCTGGTTTTCATTTTAGCAGTATTCTATGCTGGGAAACATTAAGCAATGCAAACGCATGTTTAAATGCCAAGAGATGTGTTCATATGGCCCTATGCCAGAATCCCAAAATGCCTGAGGGAAACTACCTGGATCAATTTCAAGACAAACATTGCCAAGAATACGATGCAACTGTTCAATCACAAGTATATCAGTATCAAGCAGCAGAACCTGCTATGACAGTCAATACCCGCCTCCTATAAACCCCGTTATGTGACAGAACATGTGCTGCAGACTGTCAAATCAACCAGACTATGTCTGAGTAGGAAACGCACAAGAAAACGATGCAATTATTTTCCTTACTAAATTGTGTTTTTTGCGATGGTAGCGCAATATAGATCTGACTCCTTAAAAAGTAAAAAAAAAAAAAAAAAAATACTTTGTATGCCAAAACAAGCGCATAAAATAAGCTATGAGTTGATAGACAGCATTAACCGCGCGACAATGTATCCGAATCAAACACGTCACTTAGAACGTTAGAATGTTACAATGTTTCATTCAGCGCAGCGCTTCCGCGGATTGTAAATAACTCTCTCCGATTCCAGTTTAAAGACAGCGAAGTCAAAGCACACGAATCGCGGCGGAAGTTCAATCCATTTCACTTTAAAATTGTTACCTGTTGCCAGTATTCTTCAAGCGATGGCAATGCAGAGAAATAGCCAGTGTCATGGACGATCTGAAGTTCCTGAAAAATGCTGCACATTGGTAGAACATCCATTGCAATCCCAAGTATCAGGCAATAAAAGACAAGAAAAAATATATAGATATCTTGTTGAATCAAGATAAAGTGTGACAAGAAAGCGTCCTCTTCGTGCAATAGCAACGCGGTGCAGCCGTCGCTTTGCTCAGAGTCCGCTAGTCCGTCTGTTGAGCTCACTCTATATTTGCAAACACACTGAACTCACGCACAGCTCTGCGCTCTGTCAACTTCCCCTATTCAAACCTCGCAGCCTGCCTACCCCCTCGTGACAACGTGACGTTCCCTCAAAACACGTCCAATCAAACCAGACCAGGTTGCGCGGGCGCATATGATATCACCTTAAGCCAATGGCAGCGGCGTGTGTTTATAAGTCCGCCCTCGTGGGGCTGTGATTGGTTTATTCAACCGTACGAGGCTGCGCGCTGATTGGAGGTTATTTTTAGAAGCGTATATAAAGGCCCTGCGCTCGAGCTCTTCGCTTCTGTTTCTTGACGACGGAGTGTCACACGCGCATTGGTTTGGCCAGAGCGAGCGCTGTGTGCAATCGGTTGAGTCTCCTAGAGAACTTGAAAGTTTTGAAATACGTTCTTTTTCCATTTTGCCTGTTTTTTTTTGCTCCCTAGAGTAACCCCTACAAACAAAAATAAGGGTTTGGAGACGTTCCAAGCATTTTTTGAATACCACAAATAAAGTGTCCCTGTTACTTCACAGATATCAGTGAAATAAATGTCTTATATTGTAATAAAATGTCTCTGGCCGTCTTTTTGGCTTTGTAAACCATAAAAAAGAGAAGAATTTATGAAAATGTAGCCAGGCAGATAGGCTACACTGTTTGTGTCAATCATTGTGCACCACAAAACCAATCATAAGGGTCTTTTTCTTTTCTTTTTTTTTTTTTTTGGAAATTGAGATTTATACATCATCTGAAAGCTGAATAATAAGCTTTCCATCGATGTATGGTTTGTTAGGATAGGACAATATTTGGCAAAGATACAGCTCAAATCTGGAATCTGAGGGTGCAAAAAAATTTAAGTTGTCCAAATGAAGTCCTTAGCAATGCATATTCACTCACAAAAAAATTACATTTTATATACATTTACAGTAGGAAATGTACAAAATATCTTCATGGAACATGATCTTTACTTAATATCTCAATGATTTTTGGAATAAAAGAAGAATTGATCATTTTGACCCATACAATGTATTGTTGGCTATTGCTACAAATATACCTGTGTGACTTATGACTGGTTTTGTGGTCCATTTAACTTTGAATATGTATTGCAACTTTCACATCTTTCTCTATTAATGACCATCCAGAAAAAAAAAAAAAAAAATGAAATCAACATTTTCCCTGGTCTGCTGCATATATATATATATATATATATATATATATATATATATATATATATATATATAGGCCTATGGGTCTATTTGATGCCTAATTAGAAATGATTTAACATCATGTTACAGTGTATTTTTAATTATGAAAATATGTTAATTAATATCTTTTAATTTATACCACATTATGGCACACTTCTGGGTGTAATGTGCAAGCCAAGCAGCAAATAAACTGTAAAAAAAACAACAACAAAAAAAACTTAAAAAGTAAGTTAACTGGTTGAAATCAAATTTCATTGAAATCAAAAAGTTTGAGTTAAAACGATGAAGATGATTGGTTTAATCAACAGAAACTAACAATATTATGTTATCTGAACCATATTAATTATTGAAGTTGATTTGACAAAAGTAAAAATGTTGATAACAAATCATGAAAATATATTTTTACAGTGTACCTTTAAAATGAATTTGAATGCTAACAGCTGTCTTGCTTTAAGATAACATTTGAGGCAAGCTTTTTACTTATTTTACATTTGTAGTGGGAGGAGGATACATTGGATAATCAAATAAACAAAAACTCTTTACATAGAAACACTTATGTTGCTATAGTTGCAGATACAAGAGTGAAATTTGGCAAGACACATTGCACATGACTCAGACGTGAAGGATGTGGACACTAGTCAGTTAACACATGAGGACAGCACTGCCCAGTTGACTTGTGTCCACTCTTTATATAGCTACTTGTTTGGGGTCTGTCTGGAGTAACTCGAGGTGTTTAATGAACCTAATCTGTCTGTTTGGTTACTCTACCTTAACATAACTTCTGATTTAGTAGGCCAAATATGGCAATGGTTTCAAGTTATTTGAGTCAAACGGCGCTCCAAAAGCATTTGATATGTAGAATATGATACCTTAGCTAAAACACATCACTGCAACTGATATGACTTCTGGTGCATTCATCAATTGAAATGAAAAGTGAAGTGGAACATTGTGGGATAAAGTATTTTGTGCAGTGTGCTCCGGTTTTATAATGCACATTTTAGTAGTATTCTGAACATACAGCAAACTTGCATACTGCACACTGCATACTCCTGAAAGGGTTAATTAACCCAAAAATTAAATTTCTGTCATTAATTACTCACCCTCATGTTGTTCCACACCCGTAAACCTTCGTTCATCTTCAGAACACAAATTAAGATATTTTTGATGAAATCAGATGGCTCAGTGAGGCCTGCATTGCCAGCATGTTGATTAACACATTCAGATGCCCAGAAAGCTACTAAAGACATATTTAAAACAGTTCATGTGACTACAGTAGTTCAACCTCAGTGTTATGAAGTGACAAGAATACTTTTTGTTAGCCAAAACAACAACAACAACAACAACAACTAAATAACGACTTTTTTCAACAATATCTAGTGATGGGCGATTTCAAAACACTGGTTCATGAAGCTTCGAAGCTTTACGAATCTTTTGTTTCGAATCAGTGGTTCGGAGCGCCAAAGTCACGTGAATTCAGTAAACAAGGCTTTGTTACGTCATAAGTTTTTGATGCCAAAGTTACGTGAACTATTGAAATTTCAAAAGATTTGTAACGCTTCGAAGCTTCATAAAGCAGTTTTTTGAAATCACCCATCACTAAATATTGTTGAAAAGTCATTATTTTGTTTTTGTTTTTTGGCGCACAAAATGTATTTTCATCGATTTATAATATCAAGGTGGAACCACAACTAATGTTTAAAAAATACTATATGTCTGGCTTAAAATGAGCACAAAATATAACACAATTACTACAGGCAACAGTAATAATCAGGAAAACATTTATTAATAAGCAATTTAATCAATTTATTATTCATTAAACTTATTAATAAAATGTTAATTTCCAACATATTTTGGGTTCATTTTAAGCAAGCAATGCAGCCATTTTTAAACAATAGCTAAGTTAAATAAAACTGCCCAGCACGTTGGGCAAACAATTAACCCATCGCTGGATTTGTCCAATTTCAACCCAACATGGGTTGTTTTAACCCAGCATTTCTTAGAGTGTATTATGCTTTGGATTCATTCACTTCAATGTGGTTTGTATACAGTCACTTTTTTTACAAAGTGAATCATTGAATTGGAAATCTAAAGGTGTTGCTCAGCATAAAGCAATAACTATCACAGATTTTATTCAAGTATTCTTTATTTATTGAGCTCTCGTGTTTTTCATGCTCAAAGTTATAGACAAATATACTTGTATGAATGATTAATTGTTTTGGATGATCAATTTGTTTATGGAACAACTGATTTAGCCTGTACCAAGTCGATCGTTTGGCTTTTTTAACACTAGCGATTCACATACTCTCAATGTAATCACTTAATCCTCTGGAATGGCTCTGAAATTGAGAGATACCGCTTTTATCGCTTGCAGAAGACTTGCGGGTAAAGTTAATTTACACGCTGATCTGGCCTCCCGTCCTCTGAGTTCAGTAGAGATGTTACAAACAACATTTCCAGAACAGAGTGCCATTGTCCAGCGCCACAGTATAGTCTGGTGCTAACCTCTGGAGAACTGAGTCCCTATTGTAGCTCTCAGCTGGGGCCATATTTGTAACTCGTAGCATCTGATTCAGTCATATGGTGGTGTCTTTGGAGCTGCAGAGCCTGGCTATGATAGTCATTTCAAGGAATTTTTGAGCTGCTTGTCAGAGGGGAAGTGGTGCAACTGTTAATCATTGCCAAAGGTCAGACATTCCGGACAATGGCTTTGTCCAGCCTGCTTTTGAACTGAAAGAGTGCCATTGAGGACAGTCAGTCACTCCGGACCTCAGCGTCTGTCCTTTTAAACCCATTGGAATTGAAGTGCAACAATGAGTTGCAGTTTAACAGAGCATCTTAATGTAACGCTTTACACCGCCCTGCGTTAAGCTGATCTGAGCATTTTTGCCGTCATAACCGAGAATGTCTGAAGTGAGCGTTGGAGTGAATGAGAACCCTTTGGAGTCTCTATGCGCATCGACTAACGAACCAACAATGTTGTGCGACAACAAAGCAATCCACACTGGAAAGTTGCCACTTGACGGTCTTTTAATCCCTATTTGTATCCAGCGGGATGTTTCATTAAGGAAGTGTCCAGAAAATACTCTGCGGTGGGCCCTGGCAGACTTTATCTCTTTTAGCAAGGTTCTAAACTCTATCATCATTATGCAACCCTCCCTGCACAGTAGCCACAGGAAAGAGCAATTACGCACAGGGTCCATTTTAATACATCAATGTCAGTACAATCAGTAAGTTGTTGCAGGTTGTTCTTTTTCCCTTCTAAGCGATGTGCCGTATGGAAGGCCATTTATCCCGCGAGTACCCATCCCTTGATGCGTGCGAAAACAATTATTGGCCATTCTTTTCAGGAAAAGTTGATCCTGCGAGCAGCGAGCGAGCACGGGTCAGAGGAGAGAGAATGGCCGGAAACTAGTCGCTATGCAAATAGACTGAGACACTAATTAGCCTTAATACAGCGCAGACATGGAACAGGCCAAGCATTTCCAATTGGATTTGCTGAAGCGAGGAAACGCACACCAATAGCTGTGTTTTATTAAAACTGGACATGTGCCAAACCTGTTCGTTCTTCCCCTCTCCCCGAATCCCCAAAGTGACAGCAATACCATCAATGCCTGTTTTGTTCAGGGATACAAACAAAAGACATTGAGTGTGTGCATTTGTGCTCACCTTGTCTAATGTGGCTATATGAATGCACAAGTATATGCAGTTAATTTGGCCCTCGCTGTCTTATTTAACGCATTTTGTGTAGCGATGGAAGACAATTACCAATTTAAGTGTCCAATAACTTGGCAAACTTGCGAAAAAGCCAATTGTAATTCAGCAAATCATCCCTAAACAATTTATATTACCAGGTGCATGTAATTGAGATGCATTGCTTTTCATAAGGACGTTGAGCGATTGCTCAGGCATTAATAAAATGAAAATAAATTGATTGATTGGGAATCAATGCAGTGACATCAATCTTTGCCGGTAAAAGAGTGGGAGAGAGAGACAAAAGGAGAAATCAATATTCTTTCTAATGCACCATGTCATAAATCAGAATTGTCTTACTGTATGCGGTACCTGGCGACGCAAAAGTGATCATTGGCTTCATTAGTCTTTACACATGGTCTGTCTCTGTTTGCTCACTGTTGCGGACGCTTCATTGAAATTCAGCCAAGGGTGGCATTAAACGATCTGTGTGTGTCTCTTGTCAGATCCGTGTGTATTGACGGGTAGAGAAGTCAGCCACCGCGCAGCTGGCACTTGACCTTGCAGAGGGCACTGAAGCCTTCTTTTATAAACAACTCAAATATTTATATTCAGTAATATTTTTTGTCAATATAAAAAACAAACCAACATCGTGATTCATTTTTGTTTTTATTTGGCCGTTGAGTTTCCCAATAAGTCCTACGACTTATTGTGTCACGGCCCATGAGTATTTTAATAGTGTTTCTGATTTAATCATTAATATGCTGTGAAAGTTGAAAAGTTTCATTTTTTTTTTTTTTTTCAATGAATTTGATTAATAATTTGCTTGCAGCATCATTTAAAAGGGTTTTCCACAATTTTGAGTCAATGGCACTCATTTATTTTGGTTGCACTTAATTTTGATTCTTCTACTTTCTACTAACTATAAGTAACGTTTCAACTACGTCAACTAATTCTTATTAGAATATTAATAGACTGTTTGGATTTAGGTAAATAGAATAAGTTGACATGTAGCTGCAAAATGACTTATGTCTGTTGGGGAGCATCAAAAGTGTAATCAGATATTAATACTTTATTCAAGGTAAAAAATACAATTTTAATTTACAAGTACATACACTCTAAAAAAATGCTGGGTTAAAAACAACCCAAGTTGGGTTGAAAATGGACAAACCCAGTGAATGGGTTGTTTTTAAAGGGTTATTTCACCCAAAAATTAAATTTCTGTCATTAATTACTCACCCTCATGTCGTTCTACACCTTTGTTTATCTTTAGAACACAAATTAAGATGTTTTTTGATCAAATCTGATGAGGCCTCCATTGACAGCAAGATAATTATCACTTTCAAATTCCCAGAAAGGTACTAAAGATGTATGTAAAACAGTTCATGTGACTACAGTGGTTCAACCTTAATGTTATGAAGAAAACATTTTATGTGCCAAAAAAAAAAAAAAAAAACTAACGACTTTATTTAACAATATCTAGTGATGGGCAATTTCAAAACACTACTTCATGAAGCTTTGAAGCTTTACGAATCTTTTGTTTCGAATCAGTGGTTTGGAGCGTGTATCAAACTGCCAAAGTCACGTGAAGCATTGAAATTTCGAAGCATTTCGAAACACTTATGATGTAACAAAGCCGTTTACTGAAATCACATGACCACTGATTCGAAACAAAAGATTCATAAAGCTTCGAAGCTTCATGAAGCAGTGTTTTGAAATCGCCAATGCAGGCCTCACTGAGCCATCGGATTTTATCTGAAAATGTTTAATTTGTGTTCCGTAGATGAACGAAGGTCTTACGGGTGTGGAATGACATGAGGGTGAGTAATTAATGGCAGGATTTTCATTTTTGGGTGAACTAACTGTTTAACCCAATGGATGGGTTAAATGTTTGCCCAACCTGCTGGGTAGTTTTATTTAACTCAACTATTTAAAAAAAAAAAAAAAGACTCAATTGCTTACTAAAAAAATCAATATTTATTAATATTTTAATGAATAATAATTAAACATTTATCAAATTGCTTATTGTTGCCTCTAATAATTATGTGTCTGATTTTTAATTTTTTGGTTTCATTTTAAGCCAGCCATATAGTAATTTTTTAAAAATGCCCAGCACGTTGCAAACAATTAATCCAACCGCTGGGTTAAAACAACCCAATCACTGGGTTTGTCCATTTTCAACCCAATTTGGGTTGTTTTTAACCCAGCATTTTTTAGAGTGTACTGTCTTCCAAAATCAAGTTTTTCCACTTTATATATTTGAAACCCCATTAACAGCAAACAATCCGGTAGTTCTCAGATTCACTTTCTGTTGTTTCTGATATCAGACACTTCCCGCACAAATGTTTGGCACAGCACTATAAAATACTGAAATAACTAGCATCTAAAAATAGGGTATCTAAAAATCGTATCGAATGCACCAAGGCAGTATATTTATGGGGGTGGCGTTCACGTAATTGAAACTCTGGAGGAAGATCTTAAATGTGATGGAAAATCTAAAGGGCATCGAATGGTCATTGTTTCACATTCTGTGGTTGAAGTTGCTTGTTTTCCTCTGTGATTTGATATGCTAAAGGCCACTACCATTATTCCACAACGAGGAATGTTAAGTATTTTATGTAGTTTTTTTTTACTGGAACTCTGTGGGAAAATCGCCTCCTCTTTTTTTTTTCAGAAGGGGGCAGGGCATTTATCTGGTACAAAGTGTAAACAGAAGCCCAACCCTCTGATTAGAGGCTTGGGTGAATGAATGCATGATGCTTTTAGAGAGTTGGGGAAGTAGACCGTCTATCAGGTTACCTTGACCATTAATGACACGGATAGACGCTGTGATTCAGTCCTGAACTTTTCACAAGCTCAGTGTGAAAGTAGGAGGTGAAAAAGTGTTTTTTCCACACCTGATTTTTAATCATTCTAACCCAACATTCTGTTCCATTTGTACTACGGACATAAATGATTCCTGAAGTCATCATGTTTATACAATTTTCACCTGGTGGACTATAAAACGAACATTAAAATCCCATAACTGTTCATTGAAGAAGCCATATCTACACATCAGGATATTACAGTGACTTTGGGATGAGCTTTTTGATCCAGCACCTGAACAGAACGCTTTAGCAATGGCATAAAGTTTATACAGGCAAACTTTTTTTCCCTTGCTGCATGACGAGCTTAAATAGACATTTGCAAAGCATCTCTGACTTGACTCACTGTATGACTTTAGCTGTGTATTCTCTGCACATTAACAGTGGGTCACCTACTGTCCTACTGATAGGGGCACATAAAAGAAAATCTCTTTTGTCCTCCATTTAAATCTGATACCGAGCCAAGCCTCACAAGGTGGAGTGGACCGTCAGCCGTCCTCCCCCATCCCCTATTCCAGTTTGTCCGCCCCATCAGGGACGCTGATCTCTGGCAGTCAGGTCAGTGCCCAGGAGGTCCACGTTCCTCTCTCTGCAACACAATGCGTCTCCCCGTCTTATCTCTTATCTCAGCTCCACATCTAATGTATATCACTGGAGTCTCTGTCACAGCTGAGTTTCAGTGCAACAGACCTCACACATTCTTGTTGGTAAATTCAAAACAAAAGGATTAGAAATCCAATAATCCCTGAGTCTTTTCCTGAAGGATATGAGAAGATGTAGCAGAATTTTTTTCTCCTGGCCCAGTTGGGTCAGTAGTTCACATTTATAGTGCCCTGTCAATATTTTCATTGGTGAAAACTGATAAAAAAAAAAAAAAAAAGTATTATTATTTAGAAACATTTTATGTGTTATAATGAACAAAATGTGATAATGTGATCATTAGAAGTGGCCTACTAATGAGGCAAAAAGAGTGTAGATTATGAGTCTATTTAGTCTTTTCTCTCAGACATGTTTCGTCACGGGTTGTTGGAGTTTGCACACACATTCCTGAACTACATTTTAATGGGCATGTGTTCATTAATATGGAACATTATTCACAGAAATGTATAAAATTATCCAGCACAAGACAGTATTGTAAAAGACAGTAGGTATTGGTGAGTTAAACTGGTAGCCCCGCCCCCAACTCACACCATTAGTAAAGTCAGTATATATATATATATATATATATATATATATATATATATATATATGTTAGGGGTGCAATGGATAGCAGTTGATCCATACATTTATCATTTGCACATTGTTTTTTCTTGACAGTTTACACATTCAAGCAATTTTAAACCATTCAAGTGCAAGAAGAGGCAAAAAAAAAAAAAAAAATACATACGCACACACCCGAAGGAACACCGAATTGATTCCTCGTTCCCGTCTCCTTGCACTTGAATGGACATATACACACAAAATGATGTTAAAATACCAGTCTTGACAAGTATTCTCTTAAATACAGTCGGTTATGTCTTAAGTGAATGTAAACAGTCAGATGTGTATCATTATATTAGATCCATTCATTAGATCTTAAAGTGACAGCAGCCTATACAAATCTGCTGCTGTCTATGTCATTGATGTTAATAAAACAACAAAACCCATATTTAACAAAGATTAATCTACATTTAATTTATGCAGTGAACACTATAGTGTTATTTTACATTTAATGATTATATCTGTGTACCTGAATACTACTGTTAGACCTTACTTCCTTATTTTGTACTTGTAATTTGTGTATATATATATATATATATATATATATATATATATTACTGTCTTGTGCTGGAAGTGACAGAAATTAAACACTTCACCTTTAAATTGAATAATACTATCTTCTTCTGAAACTACAGTTCTGTGAATAATGTACCATATTATTGCACACATGCTCATTATATTGTAGTTCAGGAATGTGTGTGCAAAATCCAATGACCCGTGACGAAACAAGTCTGAGAGAAAAGACTAAATAGACTCATAATCTACAATCATGCTCTTTTTGCCTCATTAGTAGGCCACTTTTTATAAGCACATTATCACATTTTGTAAATCTATCGCAATAACACACATTCATCTTATCTGTTCAATGTACTGCTCATGTGCATTCACTCAGTTTTGGATGGGTGAAATAGGCAAATTAATAATTCCGTCACCATGGCAACGTGGCTTCCGAATCCACAGAGTGAGGCAGAATTAGGAATAATGACAGGAAACAGAATGAAAATGAGATTTTGGAGCAAGTTGGATTTGTATTAACATGGCCAGTAATTTAACCAATCATGATAAGACATTCAAAAGGGATTTTGAGGCCCTTTGTCATGGTAACAATAGCAACAGTGAGTACACATAGAGCAGCTGAAATAATGAATACTAAGTGACTAACTCCATGCCTGAACTCTCTTGGGGCTTTCTAATCAAGGAAAGTTTCTTTCTGATACTTTCGGTATGAGTAGCACAGCTTGTCTCACCCTGGACACTATGACATTTAACGGTGCTTTCCCTTTAAAACCATAATAATGAAGTTCAGGCTGATTCTTGTTTTGGGCTGGATGTGACACTATCCACAGGGATTTTACAAGAATAGTAAAATCCAAAAATAAAATAAATTGCAATGAATGAATACTGAAGCTTCAAAAAGAACCAAACACACAATAAACACGTGTATACAACTCCTGTACTACAGTCCATGTTTTCAGTAGTCACACAATAGTTTTGTGTAAGTAACAATCTGAAATGTAGGTCCATTTAGGTCCAGTGAGCTCTTAAAAGCAGTGTCTGGATCATTGAACTCAAAAACCAGATCAGTCTGATTTGTGATTAATCATTCAGATCGTTTTTGTGAACTGGATCAAATGATTAACACTATAGATCATAAAATACTCTTAGGCATTAGGGTGGTTTAGATCGTACCTATCAGACCGTTGTCATTTTGTTTATTTAAATAGGGAAAAATTTAAGATAACATCAGTAAATTATGAAGTGCCACAAGGTTCTGTGTTAGGCTTTATTGTGTTTTCAATATATATGCTGCCACTTGGTAATATTATAAGCAAACATGGAATTAGTTTCCACTGCTATGCCAACTAGAGAGTACATCAGCTCCAGCCTCTTATGAAGACTTCAGAACACCTGTAACCCCAACCCCTGCGAGGACTTCAGATGATGCAAACTCTGCACCATTCCAAATTATATCATTGTTAACATGTATTCATTACTTCATTGAGCTCATTGTTTCTGCCTTAAATGAATACATTGTTTAAATTACCACATTGTTAGCTAACTGCGTGATGTGTGCATGTGCATTTCTGAAATTACCTAATTTGGAAACAGTCACCTCTGATGACAAATGACTTTAAATTGTAACGTTGGCATGCTTTTTCTGTAAAGCTGCTTTGAAACGATATGTATTATGAAAAGCACTGTACAAATAAATGTGAATTGAATTGAATTAAATAAATAAAAAAGATGATACTTATTGCACTCCTATTATCTGCACCTCTTTAAAGTGTTTACCATGTTAGTGTGGTTAAAATGTGGCATATTTGGTTTCACCCTTCAACCTTTTCGTGAGGTCTGTGGTTATCACACATAGATCATGATTGTAGGTTTCCTCAAACTGTTAGCATATGTTTACTTGGCTTTTTGTTTGTACACTCAAATCCACACACAATGACATCATCCTCTTTTTGGACTTTAGACTATGATATCATATGTTTGAGCAATGTGTCATCTGCATTTTTTAATGCACTGCTCCCATCTTCCCATCACACTGGTTATGTCATTTTCGCATGAGTAAGGCATTCTCTCACCGGATTGTTTTACCTTGGCTGGGTCAGCACACTCAGAGACGGATCAGAGTTGTTTTGCCAACACCTGTGCTTGTTCCTATTGGCTGGGGATTCAGGTGTGACTGTTGACTCACCTGGGATTGAATGAGCCGGTGTCCATTTAATAGAAACGTGTTTAACAGTGCATTTTATAGAGGGTTGGCAAAGACATAGCTAGTAAAATAGTATATAGCTTTAGTATAAACTACTGCAAGACTGTGTAAAACTGCAGAAGTAGACTGTATATCATAATTCATTGCCCCAGAATCCCTTGAAAAAGTCAAACAAAGCAAATGAGGCGTTTCATTCTGATCTCATAATTGTCTTTGCAATTGCAAGCCAGTAAAACTGCATTATTTAAAAGCATTTTGCCTCACAAAAAGTATGCTACAAGTATCATAAAAGTGCTTGTTGGGTCAAAAGTTGGCAGACCATTTAAAATCTCCCTATTCCCCAGTGAAATGTGAGTAGCATTAGCTCTTCTCTCTTCCTCTGTTTTTCTGTGTAAACACCTGAGAATGACTAACCCATATCTCATGACCAGCCTGCAGTGCTGCGAGCCCTGTGTCCTGCATTCTCCAGGAAATGAGGCATGATGCGTGCCATCACCCAGACACAACCCCTCAGGAACCAGGAGCACAGATATAAAACAGACTGTTAGCTTAACACACAGCATAGCTGGGTCACAAGGAAAGGGTCAGCTTTCATATGATTGTAAATTAAATTGACATCATGTTGTGGATGCATCTCTTTGTTATTTCCTTTAGTTGGTTTACCCTTCTTGAATATAATATACAAAGATTGCTTGCACTAAGGCTTGATAAATAAGAGAGTGTGCTCTTATGCAGTAGCTATGGGTGTGCTTTGTGGTTTGTTTGCTTAGGTGTTCTGAATGTTTTTTTTTTGTTTTTGTTTTTTGTTTTTTAGGATGTTGCTATGCGATTGCTAAGGTATTCTGGGTGGTTGCGTAGTGGCCAAAAGAGTCCACCTCAAAGTATCCCCGACTCAGAGTATTCCCAGGAGTCTCCTGCATATTGATAGCAACTCCCAGATGGCCACAAATTATATACAATATCCCCAAAATCGAGCGAGAGTGAGTGAAGCCTTGTTTTCAGGTGATTCAACTGGAAGTTGTCAGCAGAGATGCATCTACTGTTTTCACCTGGTATACATGCGTTTTGAATGAGTCTCCTTTGACAACTTCTGTTCGGATTTCATCACACTCTACAAAACATCACTTCTGTGGAATACTACACGGATGAGTACTATTGAATGAACCAACCCGCTGCTTACGAGTGAGCAGGAAAGAAATGGAGAAGGAAGTATAGCTGTGATTTCTAAGTGAGAGGTCTCATTAAATGAGGGATTAAAACAGTGTGAATAGAAAAGTGCCAGTAAAAACTAAAGTGGGGTACAGGAAAACATTAAATAAAATGCTCTCTTTTTTTCTACTGAAAATGTGCTGGTAGCCCACTGTTGCTATAGTAACGAACTACAATTTTAAGTGCATTTGATTGACAGATAAATCATGCGATCTTATTTCACTGTTGCTAATGTTATTTCAGCTTCATACAAATTGTGCGTCATACATTTAGTTTTACTGCATTGTTAAAGAGGGCAAGCTTTACCATTCAACTGAACTGTGTGCATGCATTTTAGACACTTACGTTGTTCTTGCTCCATCCATGCTCTGGTATTATCTATTTCAGGAGCTACCAAAATTACAATTCAAAATCAGAATATGAGCATGGCTCACTTACATTCACTAAAATACTAAAACGTTTGTGATACCGATTCAAAATGCGAGCGCCAGTCATTAAATGTCAAAGCACGGTTTAAACGCCCCGCCCCCAGCTGAACTGAAAGTTTTGATTGGTTTTGCACCCAAATCAGACATGTCTGTTATTGGCTGAAGAGCAGGGCTCCACCGCAATACACATGAAATACCAGCTCACCCTGCTGCTCCGTCAGCACCTTTGTGTAAAGAACTTTGTACTTTTGGTGAAAAATGAATACTTTATTTTTAATCAACCCAAGTAAAAGTACCACAATTTAATTATACTCGAGAAAGTAGAAAAATTAAAAAAAAAAAATGTACTCAAGTACTGTAACGAAAGTATTTGTAATTATTTCGTTTCTAGGGTAGTGCTCCTGTTATTTCAGCCTCAAGTAACACTGAATAAGCCAAAAGTAAGCTTACATCCAAGGGGGAAAAAATCTCTATTTTGATGCTACACATCATAGGGGTCACATGTAAGTTTACAATAAATAAATCTTGACGGGACGTTGACTTGACCGACATTGAGCGCAAAACCTATTTTCATTCTGGATACACTTTACCAGTCCTCATCGCTCATGGTACTGACAGCTTACTGTGACAGAGCTCTAGCCATGATGAGTGGCAGACAGGAGACTGCTGGAGACTATTGCCTATGCCCTAGAGAGCTGCCAGACACGGCTTCCTATCAAGCAGGCCGGAAGGAAGCCGAGTGTGTCAACACAGCACCGCACACCTCACTCATCCGAGCGCTAATGGATGAAGACGCCGCAGCTGTCCTCAGAGAGGGAAATAGAGTAAAAAAACATAGCGAACATTAAACTCCGTTTCCCAGCAGGCCTAGTTTTTCTGCTCCAAAACAACAACATGGAAAACAACAACACAAATCATTACTGACAGACAGGTACCCAGGTGAGTTCTAATAGGAATCAACCACTTGTTGTTAACCTCTACAGTCACCTGAAATGACTTTGTGGTTCAGACAACATCTGAAGGGTTTTAGGCTAGTGTTCTGGATGAAGAGATAACATGGTTTCCTCAAAATAGGAAAGTGATTCTGAGGTGATTCCAGTTAGAGCTTACAACTAGTTGTCTGTGTACATTAGCCAATCTATCACTTGGCTTTACTGTGCTAGCAATGCTTTTAAACTACAGAAGGGAAAAGATGAAGAATTCAATAATCAAGTGTCAGGGTGAACAGCAAATCAAGCTTTACCCAAAAGCACCAGCATGGAATTTTCTGACAAAGACTTGACGGCTTCGGATTGGTTTCCCTTGTGTGACTTAATTAGCGGTCCAGGCCAAGCTCAATGAAGCAGCTCTCTGGGACTTTCTGAGTGGAGGTGCGAAAATCTGGGTCAGTGGGGCTGGGAGAACATTGAGGTTTTCATGCCAGGGGTCTGAGCTTCCTCTCGCACTATCAACCACTGACAGACTCCACGATAAGACAGGGACAAACCTTGGCCCTGGTTACTGCAGCTGGCCAGCTCAGTTAGCATTCCCATCAATTCCCTCTAATCCTGGAATTTAGCTCTGTCCCTTGCCCAACCAAACCAGAGACCAGCCACATTCCTCTGCTGGCACACCAGGGCACTATATTTGAACAGAGAGCAACTCTCACAATGGCCTAGCAACAATTTGCAGACTTGCATCGGCACAACCAAAGTCATTCCCTGCTGACGAGGCCGTGCAAAGGAATGGTGCTAATTACATGCCATCGCTAGTTCTTTTTTGGGCCACCGCTTGTTCATTCTGTTGAGCCACCATTCACAGTTTATCTTTACCCTTTTAGTTTTCCATGTAAGCTGAGGTTCACTCACATTAACTTCCCCCTGCTTCAATTATGCTGCAACCTGTCCTCATAAAAACCCATCGCATGTACCACAGGTTACAGCCTGAAAGAGATCCATCACCTGCTGATCCCATACGTTTCGGCAGCAAGGGCCATTTTTGACAAGGCAGTTATTAGTGGCACAGTAGACGGAAGGTAATTAACCACAATATAGCGTCACAACATTTGTTCCGAATGGTTCCTCATCACCAGAGAAGCCATTTTCTCTCATTCCCAAGGTCAGATTGATGAGATGGCCCACTGTGCCACTGGAACCTGACAACAGGGTGCTGCAATTACCGCTGTCCTTGATATTTAATGGGGAATGAGTGCAGTAACCTTTAGTGTTTGCTTGTGAGACCCCCCTTCTCACCCACTTTCCCCTCCTCTGGCTCTCTCTCCTCCGAGGGGCGGTCAGAAAACAGAAGGATCACTTTGGAAAGACATGTGAAGTGTGTTTGCGTGCCAGGCGGTGCCGTGGGAGCAAGGGAGTGTGTATGCACACACACATACACACACAGATTCTGCCAAATGGATGCATGTCAATGCTGTTTGGGTTGACAAGGGACTTACTTGTGGGCCAGAGGGTAGACAGAAGTGCAAAAGTAAAAATAGTCACTCTCCTCTGCTAACTCTGCAATAGTGACACAAAGAATTTGACACATTTTTCATCAAATTGTGACATGTATTTAGCTTGCATGGTAAGCTCAGTGTATATTGCTGGGTAAGACTTGATACTTGATTTTAGTCAAAGTACCATAGTGTTACCGCAGTCTTGTAATATGATGGTATTCTTTCAAGTACCTTGCCTTTTAAATACAGGGACATTTTTTAAACCTTATCAGATCATGAATACTAATTAGGTGATGTAACATGATGTAACAGCAGTAGACCTAACTGTTTTGCTGAGGGGCAGGTACATAAGTGGGCTCTAGCTATAATAGGATTATTTATCACTTGCACATTTGTTCAGTCCACTCTTAGTGCAACTGGTTAACAGTGTCTTGCTTGGGTTTTAAAGTCGTAATTTTATGTGGTAGGGTACTATTTTTTTTTTCTTTATGTTACAGCCAAGCAAAACAAAACCTCTTAAAGACCCCCTGTGGTGAAGATCAAGTTTTATGTTGTTTATATGTCTATGTTGTGTTTTTAATATGCTTTAAGACAAACCATGTGCAAATTCACAAGTCAACACCATTGCTGAGTATTTTCTCCTTAAAACTGCAGTGAAATCGTTGGTGTCTGCGACATCACAAACTACCTTACATTCAAGCTATTTTAAGACATAAAGACATTTTTTTCACAGGGAAAAAACATTTAAATATTACATTTTGGTGATCAAAGATGAGTTTTAAGGGATACAATTATTGACAACAGGGGGATTTTAAAATATGTTTAATCTTAAAATATAAAACTGTGTTATAATGCACCACCATATACAGAGTACCACTCTATAACTGCCACAGTTTTTGTAAAGGTAGTTACCTGATTTTGTTTCTTCATTAATCATTAATGTTAACTATGACATTGCGTTTCTGCCAGTGAATACATTTAAATTCATGTTGTTACTTATAACATTTGGCATCTGATACGCACATATGCACACAATACAATGCGCCTTGTGTTTTTGACGCTGATTATAACACAACTAACAGCTAATTAACGTTCATGAACTCACAGAAGTGATTGTGCCAGTGTTTAGGCAATGTTATAACAATGACAAATGACAATTGACTCAGTCCCAAGGTGAAGAAGAAAAACTCTACACCATCTTCTATCTACATACCTTTAGAGTTAAAACTGACAGACAAATGCTTTCAAAATCTTGCCTGTCATCACTGCTCTCAGTCAAGTGGACACCATTTGCAATGCCAGTATTATGGAAAATGTCCCGCATGTAGTTGCTTCTCTCCTGCGCTAAATTGTAAGTTGGAACCAAGCCACAGTATGCAGCATGTTTGACAGCTTTAAAGATCCATCTTTCATTTTTGTACCTCTCTAGAGTGCTCTGCAAAAGACAAGTAAGAAAAACTCCCTCAACATCCTGCAGAAATGAGAAGTGTCTTATGTAACAGTGGCTTACCTTCTCTCATCACCATATGCTGTGAGTGTTTACTTTAGCACTTGTTTTCTCTGGATCCATGGACATGAACACATGAAGATAGTGAATGATGATCTATGTTCCCGGCATTCCTAGGCACCATTGTCGTCATGGTCCACTGTGAACATACAGTCATGCAATTAATAACGACAAACATGTATGTCTTATCTTTCTCACGCCATGTGTCAGTCAGGTAGCATTACAAGGAGGAATGTTTTACGATGGGGCCTCTGTTTGAAGTACATCACATGCCCAGGACTGGATTAAATGGGCTTGGTAGAAGTTGTGTTGAAGCATGCCAGTGGCCACAAAGGCTGTTTTCACACTGCACCGAAACCACCGCAAAGTGTAAAGGGAATATTAAATTTAAATGAAATCAATGACTTCTTATCCATTTACAATCTCTTCTAAACACCAGTGCAGAATCTATTGAAAATAACAATAAATTCTTACTTTTGAACAATGATTGAGGCTGACCATATTGTTTATGCTCTATCTACATCTTCAGCCATTGTCCACTGAGGTCTTGGTGGTAGAATGGAACTTTTTATTCTCTGTGATAAACTTTTGACCTCAGTATGCTTTCCTGAAAAGCTGCTTGACCTCTGAGAGTCTAAGAAACAGAAGACTGAAAGACATTTATGCTCCGAGGTCTGGCAGTAGAAATGTCAGATGTTGCAGTCTGATCTTGGCAAAGTTTATCTCCTAAATAACTGTTATATCTAGAGCTTATCTACCTGGTTGAATGGGATTAGTTTTCAATACATATGTCTGTAAAGTAATTGTTAATTACAGACATGAAGTAACACTTTTAACCAAGGGGGACTTTGGGATTCCCTGCCACAACCTCCCACACACCCACTTCCACCCCCACCAACCTGGAAACGCAAAGCTATGAAGCTATGAAGCATCTTGTCATTTTCTGGTGTCTTCTCATTAGTCAATGTCCATTTGAGGCACTTGGAGAGCTTGATGTATGATACATGGCAGCAGAGAGTAGATTTACAAGCTTTTAACCAGATTTGTCAGTTCGCGCTACATGTTGCTTTTATAGGTGGTTATACATTCAAAACATCTTATTAAATGGAAAAGACTTTTACTGGCAGAAGAAAAAGTCTTGAAAAAGGTTACTGACACAGACCATTTGGATATGATGAAAATCACAGAGAAGCTTTGGTAATTATTGCATTACCCCATCTCCCTATTTAAAGGGGTCATGAATTGAGAAATCAACTTTTCCTTGAGCTGTTGATATATAAGAGGTCATCATACTATTAGAATATCCTGTAAGTTTCAGAACTAAAACTTCCTTGTTAGTCCAATAAAAGCTTTTATTGACACCAGGCCCAGCGAACGACTCGTCCCGGAATATGCCTATCTATAGGTGAAACACCGCCTCCGCAGAAGAAATCAATGCCTACTTCATCAACGCAATGTTAGTCTCGCCTACTAGTTGTTAGTGAGATGTAGCGAAGAGAAGAGCGATACGGGACTAAAAATAACATTACCTTTCAAAGAATCCTAATGCTAGGAATATGATTATTTATTTTCAGCAATGTAAATGTCTCACTTGAGCTTTATTTATTTGTATTCGGTACATTTCACTGTGGATTCTTTGGTAAATCAGACACATTCCGGCGCAGGCTTTGCAAACAGACTTTTACAATATGAACTCGGCAGTAATGCAACAACATGTCAGTAACTGTGTTAATTCTAATGCCTGATCTGATATGTAATGTTTCATGTACAGTCAAATGTTCTTTGTCTATTTGCCAGTAAATCAAACCAGTGAATAACAGTCAACTTCACGTTGTTTCTCTTAGTAGCATGAAAATCTGTTATTTAAACGGTGATTAAATTATATACAGAGAGCGATCAAAGAACGCTCCCTTTACAATTGCTAGAGCTGTCAATCAAATTCAAATCAGAGGGCTCAAATCAGGGTAAGAAAATGGCTTTAATTTTTAAATTATGACAATATTTGATGTTAAAAGCATACTAACATTATAAGTGCACCCCATGAAACATTATAAAACAATAAAACAACACAGTTCATGACCCTTTAACACTAATCCCACTTGAATAGGGCTTTCCGTAGTAAACAACAAACCTGAGGGAACAAATTACAGTACTATTTTGCAATAAAGACAAACTTGGCACAGCACCGAGATCGCTGACTTAGTGAAGGACTATAAAATGAGACACTGGTGTTTAGAGAGGAATGTGTAATCTGTCAGTATCCATACAGGACCAATGTACTAGGAGAGGACCGGCTCAGACTTGTCTCTAGAACATTGCAACAAGGATGTCACTGTGTTTGTTGCCATGTCAGGTTGCGTGTCTGGTGGCAGATTTGTAATTCCAGGTATTTGGGATCAGAAATACCTCAACTGCCACTATTTCCTGACAATCACCAAGTGAAGAAAACACTGATATCCTGAGCTATTTTCAGGAATTTCCATGATGTGCGTGTGTCAAGCTCACATCAAGTCCTCTGGAGAGAGGGGGGACTGGTGATATTTTGTGCGCAGAGCTTCGTTATCGGCTCATTGGTGATTCTCGCTGCAGGCACCCACCATGCGTGTTCATAAGCGTGGAACTTACTCTGGCTTTGATGAGAGATCATTAGCACCAGGTCATGACTGATGCTTCAACAGTCTCCCCGCTCTCTTGGATACGTTTTTGCTTTATCTGTTTTTCCCTCCAATCCCTGATAAAAAAGAGGCGTAGTATCGCATGAGATAGCGAGAGGTGCTCAGAAAAGATGAGGTGATTGCCAGTTGCCACTTCACTCAACTGCATTTTAATTTTCAACGTCGCCTGGGGGACAAAAAAAAAGACGGAAAAGAAAACCTTGTCTCGCGAATGACTTCAGTGAAGGAGCCGGAAACATGGAAGTGAAGAAGATTCACTGGCAGATATTTCAGAACAAATCACCTGCATAGAAGGCGTCTCACTCCCTAATGGAAATCCATATTCATCTTGGTCCTGATTTGTCCCACGAGGCCTCAGATCTGGCTGATTCCACATCGTCTTATCAATTTTCCCATCCCCTTTCTCCCTCATCAGTCGTTCTACTCTGTTTCCTGGCCGCGAGGACGCTGCTGCATCATATTGCATCGCCATGGAGACATCCAGCCACATATGAGGCGTGTTATACGATTATTAATGACAAGGCATGAAGTACCCGTATGAATATGTAGATAAGCCAGCTGCATATGGTTTTCATATGAACTGGATTGATTCCAATCTCTGACGTCTAGTTTGACTGATGGTGCCGTCAGTGTTATTTAATATGCCTGAAGTCTGTTCCTCTCTGTAATAATGTTTGAGCGCATACAAAGTCATCTGCTTCGACTCTAATTATTAGTAGGCAATCCATGTTTCTCCAGTGACATTCATTGAAACGACTCCTCTGTACTATAAAAAACCCCTACAAACAAAAATCCCAGCATGCCCTACTTTCTGCAGCAAGTTTGTGAGTGTTTACTTGTTTCTGCTGTCCTTCTCTAAAGGGCACCTTCACTTGTGATGCAGCGAGAGAACATGGAGACATGCGATGGCGTACACGATAGGAGAAATGAAATATTACAGTGGGAAAGATCATATTTATTAAATCCCCTTGGCTGGGGCTGGACCCGAGCCAACTGTTGCTGTTCACTTCCTATCACCCGTAACGAGTCTGCAGCGGATGAATGAGTGCACAAGACGTTAGAAAAGATAAAACCAGATTGCATATTAAGAGAGCATAAGGGACATCATATTAAAAACAGAAGCAATCTCAGTATCATCTAAAACACTGGGAACTTCCCCCACCCACTTGTCATGGATTATAGTGTGCTTGCTGGCTTACTTCAATTGTTCCTTGAGGTCACTTAAAGGGGAATGAAAACTCTTTCTTTGATTGCATAACTGAGATTCATACAAGACTGTTTTCTTGTATTCTGGGACAAAATGCCATTTTGTAGGAGCCACTTACTGAGGGCCAGATTTACTAACAGCTTTTGGCATAAAAATCTACTATCGGGATTTACTAAAGACACGCAGTGAAAAATTAGTGCTGAAAAGGCGTAGACAGGGTTATTTTTGCATATGCATTTGTAGGAGTTTCCCTTTCAGATGCAAAATTATAGGAGAAGAGTATTTAAACAAATCATGCAAGGTGATTTACTAAGGTTTGTGCTACTCAATTTACTGGTATTTGCACCATTATTTAACACCCCCCAAAAAGCATGTCTTAAACCAGATGCTAATTTGCGCTGCTCTTGCTAAATTGTGTTGGTCATTGTGGAAATGATCTGACGGCCTGTTCTTTAATTTGCATATCGTCAATAGATCATCGGTGCTTTTTTGGATTGGCTCTTTCATGCTAATTGGCCCTATTTACTAAATCTGGCCCTTAGTCTGTTAACTGTCATTGTCTCGGTAGCAGGATATTTAGCTCGCTTTTATTTATCGCCTTTTTCCCCATCCCATATTTTAGTGATCATCATAAATTAGGTATCATTCGACAGCTTAAACACTCAAATTTCAAAATCCTTTTGAAATCGGACATTGTGTTACTTTGAAACCTTTTAGCAGGCTCATTTTTTATGATATCTACTTCAAATTTGGAACACAACTTGGTTAGGCATATAGCTTTGATTTTCTAGCAATTTTAGAGTCTGGATTATTTTGTAAAATATGTATTTTGTATACATTTTGCTTTACAGTAAACTTAAACTTATATTTACCTGTTCATTTTTTTTTAACGTGATTTCACTTCTGCAAGTGTCTTCTTTTAAAAGAGATCCTTTAGGTGTGTATTCCAAAACATTCATGAATTACAACTATTTAAGTTCAGATCTAGGCTCAGAAACGGGGGTGACAGTTAACAGGGTAAAGCAGGGATGCTGCTTTCTAACTACATTTTACAGTAAGTAGAGTATTTCAGCTGTTTTCTAAACACTATAGCTTTTCCAGTAACAAGCTGTGGGTTTTTGGGAACAATTAATGCGATCCAAATTCTGCTTTTTTCGCAATGTATTCCTCACAATGCCTTAGGACGGGCTTATACGGTACATTTGTAGCTTGTGTACGTTGCCGCCAGACTTTTTAGTGCGGAAAGCAGTGTTGCACTTATGGTAAGGGCTTGCACTGTGTGAAAGATATTAGGGGTAAATCTGGGCTGTTTCTGATGCAAAAGCTGTCATTATCACCATAGTTCAATGATTCAGAGTTTCCCAAAAACCATAGTTCAAACAAACATTTGCAAACAGCATTGTAAACTTGTTTGGCTGGAACTACAGCTCTTGACCTTTGGTTAGAAGAATAGTTTCTTATTAGTATGACAAGTAGATTTAGATCATGTTCTTAAGCAAAATAAGCAAGCTAAATTGCAGTACAATATTGTTCATTCCATATAAAATAATTAATTCTATATATTTTAGCAACACAACAGTCAACGCTGTTTTTGAAGAGTGCACATGTGTGTAAATGCATATGGGAACCCCCGCATATGACGTAAGAGGGAACCCGCTATAAATCAAACATCAACTTTTTAAAAAAATTTTAAAAAGTCATTTGAGGTGTCCCACCACTACTTTCTGTTTCACCAGGAAATACGTCTAGAAAAAGAAAACTGTGTCAAGTCATTTCACAGTCTTTAATGAGCTACTAGTAAAATAAGTGACTCACAAAAATCCCTCAGTTGTGTTTGTGGATCTCCCTGTGCTGTTTTTATTTATTTATTTATTTACACATCCATTTGACTCTGGATGACCTGGAAATATCAGTGAATTCAAAAGTGTGTCCAGGAAAAGTCATGCAAATTAATACATGTTAATAGTTAATGGATAAGTCAATGAAGTTTTTAATATATGTTTTTCTAGTTATGCTCAATTACATATATATATATATATATATATATATATATATATATATATATACTGCTTTTTTTGTAGGTGAAAAATATATGCTGCAAATTATATGCTGCAATATATGCTGTATCTATTTATATCTCTGCTGTCTTTAGCAATGTTTTGTTCGTCTTTAACTCTTTTCTGTTAAATCCACATATGGTATTATAGTTATAGAGTTTTATTAAAGACTTTCCAGACATCAGTGGAGAATTGAACAGTGTCACTGTTATTTCTGTTGTGAGCCAAGGCAGTAATGAGTATCATCTCCATGCGCTCGTCGTGTGGCCCGTGCGTCAGCTGAGAGTCATATTTGTTCAGGGTTGTTATCCACTCTGGGAGAACAGCTTTTGGTAAACAAGAGAAAACAGGCCTCCTTCACATAAAATGCATCTAAGGGTCTGAGCGACGCTCGAAGCAAGGAGCATCAATTTGCCATCGTCTCCTTACACGCCTGAGTGCGGTAGACAGCTTTCCCTGAAAACGCTCTCATGAAGCAGGAATCAACGGTGGTTGGAGATCAATGGGAGGCGATCTGCTCACTGAAATGTGTCTTGATTTTTTTCTTTTCTTCTTTTCTTATGTGGCTTGTGATATGCCAGAATGATTTGCTCACACAGGGAGGGGGACTTCTGATAAACCCTGAGGCCATTCTTTCTTTTTTCCAAGGAATTTCTAACAGATGCAGACCAGTGCATATTCTCAAGAAGTCGAGCAATGATGGTGAAAGCATATGCATCATTCATCTGAAAAATATTCATTTTTGGCAATGCTTGAAAAGAACTATTATTATACAGTTATGCTTCTTTTGTTTTATCAGCATTTAGATGTTTTTTGATGGAAAAACATCCAGCTTGTTAAGATCTGATTTTCCAAACATCACATTTTCACAGGAAACAGCCTGTCGCCTTTAACCTTTGTCATTACTCACTAGAAATGTGAGATACAAGTGGGCCGAAATTGGAGAACCCGTGGCTGTGAAAATGAAATATGGACACCTGACAGTCCTTTTGGCCTCTATCTAGAATTCAATTTCACTTCTCCCAACATATGTTGAAGATAACAGAACATTTCCTCCAGTGGAGCTCATCAGCGGCTATTACTAAAGCTCATACTCTGATTTAGCTACTTACAAACCCCTAACCTTAAAGGGGTCCTTGATTATGATTTCACTTTTTTAACTTTAGTTAGTGTGTAATGTTGCTGTTCATCAGCAAAGATACAATGCTGAAAGTTCAATGCAAAGGGAGATATTTTCTTTTGCAGAAATCGCTTTTTAAGGACTACAACAAGTGGCTTATAGGGACTACAACGATCATTAACCCCAAAATGTACATAAACCCGCCCCCGAGAACACACAACAAAGGGGGCGGGGCCATGTTAGGCTGCTTTAGAGAAGAGGAAGAGTTGTTGTAGTAGAGTGTTGTTGACATGCCATCATTTTACACCGGACTGCTTCATAAACGAGGGTCAATTCAACACTGGATCTGCACAAAAGATGAACATGACGGCACATGCTAGTCAATGAGTTGAATCAACTCCACAGCAACTACATAAATGTATCCACTAACCATTCAGAAACGTCCAGATTCATTCTAAAAGTTGTAACTTCTTCCTGAGTCTCTCCATCAGTGTCGACTCCGGTTTGAACAATGTAAGGCTGAACACCGTTACTGACAATCCTCATTTTGGCTGCGTGAGATTCTCCAGCTTTGTTGTTGTTGAGCTGTTAAAGCTCCACCCTCTTCTGGAAAGGGGGCGGGAGCAGCAGCTCATTTGCATTTAAAGGCACACACAAAAACTGCATGTTTTTGCTCACACCCCAAAAGGGGCAAATTTGACAAGCTACAATAAATGATCTGTGGGGGATTTTGAGCTGAAACTTCACAGACACATTCTGGGGACACTAGAGACTTTTATACATATTACATTTTATACATATAAGTTATTACATCTTGTGAAAAGAGGCATTGTAGGCCCTCTTTAAGTATTAAACCAATCACTATTCACTATTTATGTTACATACAAGAATGAGACTTAGTGTATATGGTAAACTTACAGTTCAGGGTTTTACTATATATATATATATATATACGGTATAAAGAATTGGGGTAGGGCATAAGCAATCACTTAGAACAGGGTAAATGCATAGCAACCATTTTCTAAGGAAAGTGTAAAAATGTAGTTTTTCCTCTATTCTCAGTGCAGAGTATTTCTGACTATGTGGTTCTTTAATAAACAAAGAGCCATTTATATTCCCAGAGACACATTTGTTGTGTAAGAGAAGGCAGATAAAATGGGATATTTATCTTATCCTCATTTAGTTGGATGCTTCTCGCCCACTTTCTTAGAGGGGTCGCATCACCACGGCGATTATGTTTGGAACAGCTGAGATTGTTATTCTTTTTTAGGCTAGATGAAAAAGCGTTACTGCAGTCCATGTGGGGGGTCTCTCATTCTCTTTAAGTCTGTTGCTAACAGCCCTTCTCAAGAGACTCGCGCTTATATTCAGCGAGCTAAAACTGCCTACAAAGATCTCTCTCATCTCGGCTCTCTCTCTCTCTGTCACACACAAAAAGTTTCACAAGATACTGTCATCTGATGTTTGTCTCCTGCAAGGCAGTTTTTTGGTGTGATTTTGTTAAAACCTGAGGTAAAATCGGCCCGGAACGATTCAGAACATCATTCTCCGCTAACTACGAGCTAATCGATAGGGAATTGTGATTGGATGGTAATTTTGTTTTCCAAAATATACTGTGATGTGATTGGCTACCTTTGATTAGGCACTTCTTCTGTGACTACAAGACTACTACTTGCTCTCTCACTCAGCAATGCAGATGGCTTGCTCGCCCTACCATTTGTTTTACCATGTTAAATATTTTAGCAACAAAGTTGTGCTACTTTTGTTAGTTAGCTAAAGATTAAAAGGTTAGTTCACCCAAAAATGAACTTTCTGTCATTAATTACTCACCCTCATGTCGTTCCAGACCCGTAAGTCACGTCGACTGTTTTAACAATGTCTTTAGCACCTTTCTGGGCTTGAAATTTGCAATGACGTTGCTGCCTACAGGTAGTTCAGATACCTCTCGGATTTCATCAAAAATATCCTAATTTGTGTTCCGAAGATGAACGAAGGTCTTACGGGTTTCAAACAACATGAGGGTGAGGAATTAATGACATAAATTTAATTTTTGGGTGAACTACCCCTTTAATTACTTTTTTTTTTTTTTGGTTAGTAGTTTGTAGTGTCAATATGTTCTTTTTAAAGGAGTGTTTGATTGGATGTTATCTAGTGTCATTAATTAGTAGCTTAGCAATAAAACAGCTTCCCCAACAAACTACATCCAGTTTACCATACAGAGATTGTGTGTGTTGTGAAAAAGGATATTGCCCCATGTAAATACTTGCATAAATGTACTGTATGTACACATAAGTGTGCACTGACATTTTTTTGAGACGTAGACCTTCCAAAACAGGTACCACCAGCCAAAGGTCTTAGTTTATAGTAGAAATGTTACTAATCCTTCTAAGCATATGAACACAACGAGTCACGTCACCCAAAAATTCAATTTCCACAGTGTGGTAGGATTCAAAAGAACATTCAAAGGAAGTTTTGATGTCCTGTGATGATCACAAGAGATCATTAATCCAGCCTTAGTCTGTGAGAGCGGCTGTGAACAGCCATCACTAAACCAAAGATGTGTTTCACCTCCATGCCCGGAGACGCATCATATGATTTATTGTTTGCTCAAGTAAGAAAGGTACACATAATGTCACCAGACTATCCACCTATTCTCTCCTCTGCTGCAGGTCGAAATGTTTTGCTTGAAAAGTGTACTGCCTTTCTTAACAATAAATGGTTATTTGCCATCTGATGCATTGATATTTATAGATTTTTTTAACTTTAACTGAAATGTTCAAATACTTTTGGGCCACTGTGTTTAATAATTTTATAGACATAAGTCCAATAAATGTAAAGTCATTTGCAAATACGCCCTTTTTAGATAAATAATTTTAACTTGTTATTGTGACTTAAATTCAAATGAATGAAGATTTTGCACGTGTGCTGAGAAGGAAAAAGAGAGAGAGGCCATTATTTAGCTCTGTGTCTGTTCGCTGTGCTCACAGTTTCCTGTTTGCAGTCAATAAACAGGATACTGCTGCGTCATCTTAGACATCTCAGCTATAGACAGGATACACATGCTAACGTGTTTAGCAAACATGCAATAATACAAATATACAGGAACATCATGAGCAGATAAAAATTGAAATTGAAAACATCTTAATGCTTTTAAATTAAATTAGGTCTACTGAATTAAGCAGTGTTTTTCACTAATGGATATGCATTCTTTATGACTGGAATATACCGGAAATGTTACACTTAATTTTGATGGTCCCTTTTAGACATTCTGTAGACTATAAACGCTGCACCTACACGTCAATTAACTCATTAGAGTATTAGTAGACTGTTAGTAGAATAAGATGACATGTACTTGCAAAGATATTTATAGTCAGTAGAATGTCTGATGGGGGATCATCAAAATAAAGTTATTAAGCAGACAAAATACTAATTCTTAACTGATCCTCTAATGAGAGTTAGTTGACATGTAGATGCAGCATTACTTAGTCAACAGAGTGTCTAAAGACGACCATCAAAGTGAAGTGCAACCAAAACGTTTACAAATCGATTCCTGTCGCAATGGGTGATTCTTGAGAAGAATACAGTTCTGTGTTGACCAGACCAGATGTTATTAGCCAAAGGTCTTTCTAAGAAACACTAATCTTGACGCAACACTCTAAAAGTTTAGCAGTGTGACTAAACTTACATCATCAATCTATGTTTTCCTATGCATTTGCTTTATGACCCCCCACCTCACAACACTGGCTGATGACTTCATTGTTTCTCTTCCCAGATAATCGGTCCCACCGTGAGACAATGAGTCCCCCGTGCACCTCCCCCAACCCTAGACCCCTCCACCGCTGGCACTAATGAACGACTTCATCCTTTCCTCTGTCAGAGGTTCAGCCCACATCCTTCCTCGTTTCCTACTATGTTTCCCATCCTCCTCGTGTATCCTGCCTCCTGCCTGCCTCTCAAATCTGGAGACAAACTTCCTCAATCTCCCCTCCAGAACTACCCCCCCCGCCCCTCGTCCCACCCGCACCCATGCTGCACGCTGCCAGGAAGTTGCACCTGCTTGAAACGGCTTGACTTCCTGCCTACTGCTAAGCTGTGTTATTGATTCAAATCTCAGTTCCATTGAATTCAAGGCACCACGGATGATGAAACATTCCCTGGAAATCATGCTTTCAAGAATCTTATTTTCATTGGTCTATGGTTTAGAAATAACAATACCTCTTTTCTTTTCCTTGACTTTTTTTGGCTTTAGATTTCTGAAAATCCAGGCCAACTTCTTTCTCATAATCTACTTATTCTACAAGTTCTATCTTATGTATGTATGTAGGTATTTCTTTATGTATTCATTTATGCAATTGATTTTTTTTTTTTCTGGATATATTGAGTAATTTAAAAATACATTAAAAAAGCATTTCTTATAAATAAGTATACTTGACCTGAATTCACTTCTTCTATGATGAGCATATTTTTAATTTTCATTTTTCATATTTTTCAAACATGGCAGAGTTATATTAAGAAGTCCTGACAAGAAAAAAAAAAAAAAAAAAAAAAAAAAAATATATATATATATATATATATATATATATATAAAAATAAAATGCTGGGTTAAAAACAACCCAAGTATGGACAAACCCAGCGACTGGGTTGTTTTAACCCAGCGGTTGAGTTAAATGTTTGCCCAACCTGCTGGGTAGTTTTATTTAACCTAACTATGTTTAAAAATTACTATATGGATGGCTTAAAATGAACCCAAAATAGGCAAAAATAGGTAATAAGCAATGAAATAAATGTTTATTGTTTAATTATTATTCAGTAAACCTATTAATAATTTTATTAATAAATGTTAATTTCCAACATACATTGGGTTCATTTCAAGTGAGCAATACAGTCATTTTTATACAATAGTTGAGTTAAATAAAACTACCTGGTAAGTTGGACAAACATTTAACCCAACCGCTGGGTTAAAACAACCCAGTTGCTGGGTTTGTCCATTTTCAACCCAGCATTTTTTTAGAGTGTAGCTTTGGAGGTAGGTTTCTTCAAGAGTCTTGGAGACATTACCGCTGTTCTTCTGGATTTATCTTATATTATATAATCATGATATGGATATTTACACTTACGGGTATTCGAGGTGTAAGGAAAAATGTTAGTATTTTTTACTTGATGGTTACACAACTCGACACTGTTAGAGTCAAATTAAATGTAAATATTTTTTTGAAAAGTTTTTCATATAGACATGAAACCATTATCAACAAGCTGTATGATCATTCATGCCTGTAGTAATAATATGATGTATGCCTCATGAGCAATATGAGATTAAAAATATAATTTTGATGTTCTGGAATGTGGAAAGAAATACCTCAGCCCTCAGGGTCATATGCTTCACATTTTCTATGTGTGAGTCAAGGATGCTTGCCCATCGGATGTCCTGCAAGAGATCATGCCTTTATTGATAAGCAGGTCCTCCTTCTCCCCGTGAGCGCTGCCTACACATGTAATCTATCCTGACCTTTGACGTCCCTCAACCTCAGTGCTGCCACCAAACTTGTATTTTCTTGCTGAGTGTGCACTGTGTAAATGATGTTACTGTTAAAATTTTTATAAGCACTTGTGTAGCTCATGACTTTTAAAGACTCTGTTCTCAGTTCGACATCTGACCCTGTACTCTTCCCATGACATGCACATATACACATGCACATACACTGAGGTGCTTGTATGGCTAAACTCTATCATGTGTTTGACCATTCCTGATCACGCAGAACAGGCTCCACTGAACTGCTGATCATCAGTTGAGTCTGACTCATCTGTCCGTATATTTTTCCCTCTCTCTTTCTCTTTTGCAACACATCTGACATCAGATATGAGAGCTCTGTTGACTCTTTCAGAACTCGCGATACACGCATTGATCCTCTTGTTGTGGGCCATTTAGCTATCATTTTAAGAGAGCAGTTATGAGAACAGGCGATATGCGCATACAGTGAGAAAAATGGTGCCTTTTAATAACACATACATAAAGAATATTTTTATAGCATTTTAGTAAAAAAAAAAAAAAAATAGATTAAATTGTTATTAAATTAGTTAAAACAAAGATTTTATTGCCAAATAGATGCTTGTGTAAAGAAATTTCATTCGCCTAAGATTAGATGATAAGATAATTAGGCCTACTGTCAATAAAATAACATATAAAATAAAATAAAATAAAATAAAATAAAATAAAATAAAATAAAATAAAATAAAATAAAATAAAATAAAATAAAATAAAATAAATACATTTAAACTGTTTTAATAATAATTTTAATATTTAATAATATTTTAGTAAATTTAATATTTAAACAGATTTGAAACTATTTGAAATATAATATAATTTCAGTTTTTATTTTAATTTTAGTGATTTTGTTATGAGCTTTTGTCATTTTTTTTGTCATTATTTCAGTTTTAGTAACATTAGTACTCCAACTTAAACATACTTATTTCATTTAGTTGCCAAGACCACATTTCTATTTTATTTTTGTTTACATTTTTCATCTATTTAATTTTACATAAACTTTAATACTTTAATATCTAACTTTACTCTACTTATATATTTTAGTTCTGCTTTATTTCAATTACCGATTTACTTCATTAAACATTTTTTAATAGTATTATTTTTCATTAACAATAACAACTCTACATTTAAACTTGGTGCTAATAAAACAGAATGCAACCAAAACAATACCAACCATTAAAGTCGAGTATGTAAATTGTCTACAGCAAAAACAGCTTAATAAGTGTTCAAAACAGCAAAATCAAAAGATCGAAGCAACAAGCATCCCCTGCTGTTGTCATAGTTGCGTTACCAGGTTACCAAACAATCTGCTATCGAAACTCCATAACAGGAAATGATTTCACTATCTGTTTCCTTTAATGTGCAACCTGATGCGACCCAGCAAAAGCAAATGCATGATGTGTTAATGGAAATCGTAGTGTGACGTATGAATGTGTATGAGCAGAAGTGTTAGTGCTAATCACACAGAAGAGGTTTCACACTCAGCAGGGGAAGCTACACTTTTTGACAGCAGACCACATACTAGATGAAAAATTGAGTCTAGGAGGAGGCTGGGCTGTTTTGCCAACAAGCAGGCAATCCATCAATTAAAACTTGGTAAAACATCCTCCCTAATTCACTTTTCATGCATGTAGGAACAGATTTTTCCTCCAGGATTTTATTTCGCCAGTGCCCCTAAATGTATTTGGACAGCTAAGCCACATTTAAAAAAAAAAAAAAAAAAAAAAAATTCATTGCATTACACAAAATATCAAAAACTGGCATTATTTTGAAGATAGCACACTTTTCAAGCAAATTTCTTTCGAGGAATGTTTCACATCAGCGGATGTTGGTGGAACATTTTTGTCGAACGACACCTGAAAACTTGAGAAGAGAACAAACTGAATATCATCCTGGGACCAATTAAATGTGTAACTAAAAATGTCTCCAAAAAAAAAAAAAAAAAAATGCTAGTTCTGAGAAAAGCTCAAGCAGCGTTAGTTTACAGATGCCACTTGGTTTGATATTTTATGTGAAGGAGAAAAAAAGCAAAACTAAACACTGTAACCAAGATATTTTGGCCTCAAATTTGTTCCCTTGTTTTACTTAACTGCGACATTATTATATTTATAAAGTATTATATTTACACTTTAGAATATCTTATCTTATTTAGTATTCCACTGAAGAAAGAAAGTCATAAAGGTTTGGACGACACATTCTTATGGCAATTCATAACTATTTTATGTATAAAAGTGAATTATGGAAGATGTTTTACCAAGATGTTTATCAAGATGTTTTACCAAGTTTTGTGTATAAAAGTGAATTATGGAAGATGTTTTACCAAGTTTTATGTATATAAGTGAATTATGGAAGATGTTTTTACAAAGTTTTATGTATAAAAGTGAATTATGGAAGTTGTTTTACCAAATTGTATGTATAAAATTGAATTATGGAAGATGTTTTACCAAGTTTTATGTATATAAGTGAATTATGGAAGTTGTTTTTACCAAGTTTTATGTATAAGTGAATTATGGAAGATGCTTTTTACCAAGTTTTATGTATAAAAGTGAATTATGGAAGACATTTTACCAAATTTTATGTATAAAAGTGAATTATGGAAGTTGTTTTACCAAATTTTATGCATAAAAGTGAATTATGGAAGATGTTTTACCAAGTTTTATGTATAAACGTGAATTATGGAAGATGTTTTTGCCAAGTTTTATGTATAAAAGTGAATTATGGAAGACATTTTACCAAATTTTATGTATAAAAGTGAATTATGGAAGTTGTTTTACCAAATTTTATGTATAAAAGTGAATTATGGAAGATGTTTTACCAAGTTTTATGTATATAAGTGAATTATGGAAGATGTTTTACCAAATTGTATTATGGAAGATGTTATACCAAGTTTTATGTATATAAGTGAATTATGGAAGATGTTTTACCAAGTTTTATGTATAAAAGTGAATTATGGAAGATGTTTTACCAAGTTTTATGTATAAAAGTGAATTATGGAAGATGTTATACCAAGTTTTATGTATATAAGTGAATTATGGAAGATGTTTTACCAAGTTTTATGTATAAAAGTGAATTATGGAAGATGTTTTTACCAAGTTTTATGTATAAAAGTGAATTATGGAAGATGTTTTACCAAGTTTTATGTATAAAAGTGAATTATGGAAGACGTTTTACCAAAATTTATGTCTAAAAGTGAATTATGGAAGATGTTTTTACCAGGTTTTATGTATAAAAGTGAATTATGGAAGATGTTTTACCAAGTTTTATGTATAAAAGTGAATTATGGAAGATGTTTTTACCAAGTTTTATGTATAAAAGTGAATTATGGAAGATGTTTTTACCAAATTTTATGTATAAAAGTGAATTATGGAAGACATTTTACCAAGTTTTATGTATAAAAGTGAATTATGGAAGATGTTTTTTTACCAAGTTTTATGTATAAAAGTGAATTATGGAAGATGTTTTTACCAAATTTTATGTATAAAAGTGAATTATGGAAGACATTTTACCAAGTTTTATGTATAAAAGTGAATTATGGAAGATGTTTTTACCAAATTTTATGTATAAAATTGAATTATGGAAGATTTTATACCAAGTTTTATGTATATAAGTGAATTATGGAAGATGTTTTTACCAAGTTTTATGTATAAGTGAATTATGGAAGATGCTTTTTACCAAGTTTTATGTATAAAAGTGAAGTATGGAAGACATTTTACCAAATTTTATGTATAAAAGTGAATTATGGAAGTTGTTTTACCAAATTTTATGTATAAAAGTGAATTATGGAAGATGTTTTACCAAGTTTTATGTATAAAAGTGAATTATGGAAGATGTTTTTACCAAGTTTTATGTATAAAAGTAAATTATGGAAGATGTTTTTACCAAGTTTTATGTATAAAAGTGAATTATGGAAGATGCTTTACCAAATTTTATGTATAAAAGTGAATTATGGAAGATGTTTTACCAAGTTTTATGTATAAAAGTGAATTATGGAAGATGTTTTACCAAGTTTTATGTATAAAAGTGAATTATGGAAGATGTTTTACCAAATTGTATTATGGAAGATGTTATACCAAGTTTTATGTATATAAGTGAATTATGGAAGATGTTTTACCAAGTTTTATGTATAAAAGTGAATTATGGAAGATGTTTTACCAAGTTTTATGTATAAAAGTGAATTATGGAAGATGTTATACCAAGTTTTATGTATATAAGTGAATTATGGAAGATGTTTTACCAAGTTTTATGTATAAAAGTGAATTATGGAAGATGTTTTTACCAAGTTTTATGTATAAAAGTGAATTATGGAAGATGTTTTACCAGGTTTTATGTATAAAAGTGAATTATGGAAGACGTTTTACCAAAATTTATGTCTAAAAGTGAATTATGGAAGATGTTTTTACCAGGTTTTATGTATAAAAGTGAATTATGGAAGATGTTTTACCAAGTTTTATGTATAAAAGTGAATTATGGAAGATGTTTTTACCAAGTTTTATGTATAAAAGTGAATTATGGAAGATGTTTTTACCAAATTTTATGTATAAAAGTGAATTATGGAAGACATTTTACCAAGTTTTATGTATAAAAGTGAATTATGGAAGATGTTTTTTTACCAAGTTTTATGTATAAAAGTGAATTATGGAAGATGTTTTTACCAAATTTTATGTATAAAAGTGAATTATGGAAGACATTTTACCAAGTTTTATGTATAAAAGTGAATTATGGAAGATGTTTTTACCAAATTTTATGTATAAAAGTGAATTATGGAAGATGTTTTTACCAAGTTTTATGTATATAAGTGAATTATGGAAGATGTTTTACCAAATTTTATGTATAAAAGTGAATTATGGAAGATGTTTTTACCAAGTTTTATGTATAAAAGTGAATTATGGAAGATGTTTTTACCAAGTTTTATGTATAAAAGTGAATTATGGGAGATGTTTTACCAAATTTTATGTATTAAAGTGAATTATGGAAGATGTTTTACCAAATTTTATGTATAAAAGTGAATTATGGAAGATGTTTTTACCAAGTTTTATGTATAAAAGTGAATTATGGAAGATGTTTTACCAAATTGTATGTATAAAAGTGAATTATAGAAGATGTTTTACCAAATTGTATGTATAAAAGTGAATTATGGAAGATGTGTTTACCAAGTTTTATGTATAAAAGTGAATTACAGAAGATGTTTTACCAAGTTTTATGTATAAAAGTGAATTATGGAAGATGTTTTTACCAAGTTTTATGTATAAGTGAATTATGGAAGATGTTTTATCAAGATGTTTTACCAAGTTTATGTATAAAAGTGAATTATGGAAGACGTTTTACCAAATTTTATGTATAAGTGAATTATGGAAGATGTTTTACCAAGATGTTTTACCAAGTATTAATTCTTTTTTGGCGAAACTGTGGTGGATTTTGGAACTTGGGGCCATAGTTGGCTAAAGATGCTTTTCGGAAACACACCCCAGGTTGGTTTGGAACGACAGGAGGGTGAGTAATGGCGCTTTACCACTGCGTGGAATGACTCGACTCGGCTCTGCTCGTACCACTTCAAAGTGGGTGGGATTATAGACTGATCGTTATAGCTGCACTGCCTTTACTGCTGTGGATCCACTCCTCGGCTACAAACGAGTCTGCTCCTCATCTACTGACCATGATACAGCCATTTATTTTTTTTTTCAAGTTGCGTGCGATGGTCATTTAAAGCAAGTCGTTTAAAGAAAAGTTGCACAAACAAATGATACTGCGGTGGCTGTTACTGACTATTTAAATCTAGCTGGTTTGGTCTCGTGTTTCAAATCCAATGACGCTGGTATGACGATTCTCTCTGACCAACCAGTGATCTGCAGTTTTTACACATCACATTTACTATCGATATGGTATGCTTGGAACCTCCACTGAGGTCATACTAATTAAGCGAGCCATACCATTCTGTACAGACCCGTCCCATGCAGTGGAAAAGCGCCAAAAAGTGAGCTGTACCGAGCCGTACCATGCTATGGAAAAGTACCATAAATTATGTCAGAATTTCAATATTTTGGTGAACTATCCTTTTAAGTGTCCAAACACTTTTTGGGTTATGTCATAGTTTGTAGTGGCCCCATTTTTAACTGCTAAATCCAAATTATGTATTTTCTTTGTCTAAAAATGTTACTTACGGACCGACATGGCTGTTATACATCTGGAGGTTGTCACAGAGGGTATACGTACAAAAGCAAGGGCGGATCGGATAAGTGCGGACGACAGGGTGCCGATCAAGAGCATAGGGGTCAGAAGTGGTGACATCTCTGGGAATGTATGCTGATATATGCCAGGTCAAAGTCAGGAGGGCTCAACATGGAAGATAAGATTTGCAGGCTGAAGCCAACCAGGAGATCCTCGGGATCTTTCTGACCTCAAGAAGAATGTGAAGGCTATCACACAAACATACACACACTTTCACTGTCACACAAACACAAACACAGGCAGATTTTAACTGTATTAACTACTTTGGTTTTTTCATCCAAAAGACTGCAATTATAGGTAGCGTTCACTCAAAAAATTTAATTTTGTCATAATGTACTCACCCTTATGTCGTTGACTTTATTTCTTCTGTGAAGCACAAAAGGAGAATATTTGAAGAATTTTCATGCTGCTCTTTTCCAAACAATGAAAGCAAACAGTGTCCATACTGAGCTACTGAGCTTCAAAAAGAGCAATATATATATATATATATATATATATATATATATATATATATTTATATGTATGCATGTATACAGTTAGTATAGTGTATATTATCTCATATAAAGGCATGAGTGTATGTCTCAGTGTATTTTCTACACAGACATCTGTAGTTACTACACAGAGTTCAATCGCAGAGTCACTATTAATCTCTCTTATGTAATCTTTTCAGCGTGGTTTTATCTCAGAGCAACTTTCAATTCTCCACACAAATGTTCACAGGACATCCATCGTCTCCCAGGTCTCTCATTCACTCACACTGTGAGTTTTTCTCTTGTGCAGATAAAGGCCCACTGGAGACTGTCACTTTGGTGTCTGCTTTTTAAATAATTTGTAGCGTTTGGCCCTGAAAGAGAAGCTTCTGCCCCTACCATGGGAGGATTTCAAAAGCAGAGTAATGTTCCCGGAAAACATGGCAGGAATTTGGCTGCAGGGCAGATGGGTATCCTTTCAGATTGAAGGTGGAATCTGTCTCGCGGGACTCAGCCATGCCAATTTTATGAAGGCAGAGAGAAAGACAGCGAGAGAAAGCAAAACAGAAAGAGAGAGAAAGTGCAAATGTAAACAAATAGAGATAAAATTGTGAAAAGAGCCCTGTGCCGTTTGTTTGCTGATTAGAAGTACAGAGAATCGTTTCGCCACTGAGGAATAAAGCACGTCTATGTGATGTTTGCCGAAGCAAACAAACAACAGGGGTTTTTTGTGTTTCTTTTTAAGTCTACACCTAAAATGTGTGAAAACACTCACATACAAGCCTCTGAGCTCCCAGAGTCAAGCTAAGCACTCAAAAAGATATATTTCCCTAAAGAAATGCTATTTTTTCATTATTAAAAAAAAAAAAAAAAAATGAAAGTTCTGTCATTATTTACTAAACCTCATGTTGTTTCAAACCTGTATGACTTTTTCTCTTCTGTGGAATGTTTTGAATGATATTTTACAGAAAGCTCAAGCTGCTCTTGACCAAACAAAACTAAAAAGCACCGTAACAGTGGTCAGTTTGACTTATGGGTTCGTATTACAAGTCTTCTGAAGACATATGATGGCTTTGTAAGAGGAACAGCAGATTTGAAAAGTAGTATGGACTATGCACTTTTATGGTGCTTTTTTGGAGCTTGACAGCCTCTGGTTAATGTATACTTTCATTGTATGTAAAAGAGCAGTAGAATGGAATGAAGGTCACTAGATTGTTCATATTTTGGTAAAATATTCTGTTAAAATGCATTTCTGAGTAAATTTTCCTTTGTGAAAAAAGTGCGCTTAATTTCATTGCATTGCACTTGTAGTATACAATGCTTCAAATCTTAAAAATAATTTTTTTTTTTTTTAATTACAGTACTTGATAGTTTAATATTAATGAAACAAAAGGCTATACAAGTGTGTTATTCCATTTTTAAATGTTAAAGGCACAATATGTAGTTTTTCGCCACTAGAGGTCACTTATTCAAAACAAAGGCGTAGCTTGATGACGCCTTGATTTCACGGAATCATGGGAATTGTTGTCTTCACGTCTAAGAATCCGACGGGACTCTGGCATAAATCATATTCATGGATGAGCTAATGTATTAAAGATTTATTAACATTACTGTAGTAGCAGGGTTAGGCTGAAAACCGTTGCAGTGGAACGAGGCCGCAGGAGCGATTGCTAATGAGAGATGAGCGCGACACCCGGCTCGAGAGCAGCAGAACTTTTATTATGCCGCAGACGAGCGTTTCCGCCTGTTCCGGTCAAGCGTATGTGGGGTAACACAGCACTGTTTATCATATTAGATACATTTGTGTGTTGAAAGTTGTTATGATGCTACACTGCATTTGCTCGGCGGCTGCTATGAGACACTTGTTGCACACTGCAGTAAGATAGATCTCTATTAGACATGGTAAAACATGATACTTGCGGTAAATCAAGAAAAAGATATTTAAACAATAAGACTTACTGTGTTTAACTATAAAACAGTGATTAGTTTTCTGTCAATGAATGTATCCAAACAGTTGCTCACCTGTCTAATAAAACACATAATATATTAAAGCGTCTTTGGTGTTTCCATGGTTTCTACAAAATAAAACCAGAACTCGAGGGTAATGCGAGTATGATGCATCATTGTTTATTTCTCTGGATTTAAACATTCTTGGAAATATTTGGGAGAAGGTAAGTACACAAGTCAGCAAAATATATAACATTGTTCTAGTGTTTTTTGGATATTTCAATCAAAAAATCATATTGTGCTTTTAATATGTTTTAAATGTGCATTTTTTTTTTTTTTTATCAGAAGTAATCAAAAATATATGTAAATACATGACATACAACCTCTAATAGAAATATTAAGTTTTTTTTTTTTTTTAGTTTACATAGAATGCTTGTCAGTACATTCAGCAGTACATGTTAACCAAAGACATTAGAAGTAATTATGATGTACTTAAGATCTACTGCATTTAATATAAATTTAAACTAAAAGACACTTTCATTTAATTGCAATTAAGTGTCAGAAAACATTCATTCAGTTGTGTAATCTTTTAAAGTGTATTATTTTCTTTAATAATTTCTCTTTATAAACGTTTACTTATCACAAGGGTATATTGCCTGCATCTTAATAGATCTCACACAATTAACAATAGAATCATTTGCTGATACACCCTTGAACGTTCTTATAATGGGAAGTTTAAGGTCACTGTCAAGGCCAGAACAACTGAACAAATATATTCTAATTGTTAGCACCGACACATGACCTCTTTCCACTTAAAAAAGGTGTGTCTTTCAAAATACAATAGACACTTTCTGATAAACATAGTGGACGTTGGATAAAAAACATGAAGACAAATATTAACCTAGTCTATTAGGATGAGAAAACGGCTAACACCCTGTCAGAGGGAGACAGTCATGCTGGTCCCTTGTGAAAAAGTACACATTAGCATGCATAGTCTATTTTTTTTAAAGAATATATATTTAAGTGTGAACTGACTGTAATGTTTTCAGATACTTTGTATGTAGTTTACACATATATTAAATCCAGTATAATTAATGCAGCAATAATTCACTGCTAGCTTGTGTATTAAACTACAAACCTGATTCCAAAAAAGTTGGGACACTGTACAAATTGTGAATAAAAAAGGAATGCAATAATTTACAAATCTCATAAACTTATATTTTATTCACAATAGAATATAGATAACATATCAAATGTTGAATGTGAGACATTTTGAAATGTCATGCCAAATATTGGCTTATTTTGGATTTCATGAGAGCTACACATTCCAAAAAAGTTGGGACAGGTAGTAATAAGAGGCCGGAGAAGTTAAATGTACATATAAGGAACAGCTGGAGGACCAATTTGCAACTTATTAGATCAATTGGCAACATGATTGGGTATAAAAAGAGCCTCTCAGAGTGGCAGTGTCTCTCAGAAGTCAAGATGGGCAGAGGATCACCAATTCCCCCAATGCTGCGGCGAAAAATAGTGGAGCAATATCAGAAAGGAGTTTCTCAGAGAAAAAGAGAGAGTTTGAAGTTATCATCATCTACAGTGCATAATATCATCCAAAGATTCAGAGAATCTGGAACAATCTCTGTGCGTAAGGGTCAAGGCCGGAAAACCATACTGGATGCCCGTGATCTTCGGGCCCTTAGACGGCACTGCATCACATACAGGAATGCTACTGTAATGGAAATCACAACATGGGCTCAGGAATACTTCCAGAAAACATTGTCGGTGAACACAATCCACCGTGCCATTCGCCATTGCCGGCTAAAACTCTATAGGTCAAAAAAGAAGCCGTATCTAAACATGATCCAGAAGCGCAGGCGTTTTCTTTGGGCCAAGGCTAATTTAAAATGGACTGTGGCAAAGTGGAAAACTGTTCTGTGGTCAGACGAATCAAAATTTGAAATTCTTTTTGGAAAACTGGGATGCCATGTCATCCGGACTAAAGAGGACAAGGACAACCCAAGTTGTTATCAGCGCTCAGTTCAGAAGCCTGCATCTCTGATGGTATGGGGTTGCATGAGTGCGTGTGGCATGGGCAGCTTACACATCTGGAAAGGCACCATCAATGCTGAAAGGTATATCCAAGATCTAGAACAACATATGCTCCCATCCAGACGTCGTCTCTTTCAGGGAAGACCTTGCATTTTCCAACATGACAATGCCAGACCACATACTGCATCAATTACAACATCATGGCTGCGTAGAAGAAGGATCCGGGTACTGAAATGGCCAGCCTGCAGTCCAAATCTTTCACCCATAGAAAACATTTGGCGCATCATAAAGAGGAAGATGCGACAAAGAAGACCTAAGACAGTTGAGCAACTAGAAGCCTGTATTAGACAAGAATGGGACAACATACCTATTCCTAAACTTGAGCAACTTGTCTCCTCAGTCCCCAGACGTTTGCAGACTGTTATAAAAAGAAGAGGGGATTCCACACAGTGGTAAACATGGCCTTGTCCCAACTTTTTTGAGATGTGTTGATGCCATGAAATCGGGTTTGTATTTTAATGAATTACGTTGAGGCAAATTAATGAATGAATTATAGCATTTATTTGAATTGATTTTCAAGAGCAAGAGAGAGAGAGAGAGATGAGAGATGTGTGTGTGTGTGTGTGTGTGTGTGTGAATTACATGCGTCTGTTCAGCGTCTCTCTCTATTAACAATGAAGCTGTGAGTTTAATTACTTCAAAACCAGCGATGTTACCCCTCATTGCTGAGAAATATAATGTAGCAAAAAGTTGTTGGGCAGCATTGATAAGTTTCTGTGCTCCTGAATATCTCTGTGTGTACACAGTGTGATCTCTGGATGACGTATGCATGTGTGTGCGCTTCAATGAAAATAGTGCATTAATATAGAACAGTGATTAAACTGACTTGGAACTACTTGTGCAGTAAAACAGTTTTATTGCACCCCCTCCAACCAATAAGAATCAAGTTTTCAGATAGACCATGGTATAAGGTATACTAAAATAAACTTTATTCTCATTTCTATTGAAACTTAATAAAAATTACCCCAAGATTTACTCAATCTCAAGCCATCCTAGGTGTATATGACTTTCTTCTTTCTGATGAACACAATCAGAGTTATATTAATAAATATCCTGACATATCTGTGCTTTATAATGGCAGTGAACAGGGGCAATGAGTTTGAAGGTCAAGAAAGTGCATCCATCCATCCATCATAAACGTACTCCACATGGCTCCAGGGTTAATGAAGGCCTTCTGAAGCGAAGTGATGCGTTCGTCTAAGAAAAATATCTATATTTAACAAGTTATGAAGTAAAATTTCTAGCTTCCGACGCCTTCTGTATAAGTTGAATATGGAAGGCCGTCTAGCAGAAGCTAGATATTTTACTTTTTAACTTGTTAAATATGGATATTTTTCTTACACAAATGCATCACTTTGCTTCAGAAGGCCTTTATTAACCTCCTAGTGCCGTGTGAAGTACGTTTAGGATGGATTGATGCACTTTCTTCAGCTTTATACTTGTTAGTTCCGTTCACTGCCATTATAAAGCTGCTGTCAAAATATTTATTAATATAACTCTGATTGTGTTCATCAGAAAGAAAAAAAGTCATATACACCTGGGATGGCTTGAGGGTGAGTAAATCTTACATGTGCTTTAGTATGTTAGTCAACATCAAAATAAGTGTACTTCTTTAAAGCATTACAAAGTTTTAAGATTTGCAGTATAATATAAGTATAAGGGATTTTTGTGTGTGTGTGTGTGTGTGTCCCTCTTTGAGGTAATATTCAGGTCTTGCATGACTTTAAAACTTACAAGTTTGAAAAATGCTAATGTGCCTTAACAAGCATGACTGTCTTCTGAACAGACTTCCATAGGGAGTAGATGCAGCATTCAGACTACATATGGTGTTGGGCTGGTGGACATATTTGTTAAGGGAACTGCGTGGGTTGCTGAGCCACTTTCCCCGGGGGGGAGGGGTCTTAAACTGTGCCGCATGTTCACACATGTTATCAACTGTACAGTTTGTTATAGCATCAGTTCCTCCTCAATGGAAATCAATGTTCCGCTGGGAACTAATTGTCTCGCTAGGTCTTGGGTTCTCTGATGTAGCGCACAGCCCTCCAAGACTGTTTATTCCCAATTACTAATGATAAAAGTACAGTTAACGTCAGTGGACAGGTTGAAAAAAAGCAAATTCTGCATCAGAGGTGAAGGAGCGAGTGTTTCTGGCTGTATACTAGTAAAAAGAACCGGTTTAACTTTGCATGACCCAATTACATCAGCTCGCAGGCTCTCATTTCTACAGAACTGTCATCATTACTGCATTTTTAGTGCTGATAAAAGTGTGCGCTTGTGTTTAGGAGATCTGTCTCGCATGTGTGTGACGTATATGTGTGTGCGCCGCTGATCTTTCAACAGGCGGTTTCTATTAACACTTTCAATCAGAAACACACTTGACCTGACTTACGGCAAGCCTTCCAACATCATTCAGAACACACGCTTGATATCGGGCCCCTGTCCGTTCCTGTCCTTACCTAAGCCTGAACCTCCCATGGGGCCGGCGCTTTTCTGTCAGATAACTGGGTTTTCAGTATGCAATGACTTCTCAAGGTTAATCTATCCCAGCATCCCCTTCTCGCCCTGTATAAGCTTCGTAAAATCCGTCATTCTGCAAGTCACCGTCATAATCGAGCCAGAGAACGAAGGCAACCTCTGCTCTGCACTGTATCTTTCTTAATAACTCTAGATGTCTAGGAAATGTTTGCTTGTAACAAGTCATCTGGGGTCTCTTTCGATAAATTAGAAGCAGAAAAAGATGCTATTTAAGCTAGTCGCCAGCAAAACACAATTTTGTGCGATGAAGAAAGTGTCAAAGAGTAAAATGTGTGCTGGTAATCACAATGAACTCATCTTTACCCGGTTTGGCGGCCCGCATAGAGAACAGAGACGGTCATGTTACGTACACTGCATTTCTCGGTTTGGATGTGAATGAAAGCCCAGAGTAAATGTGTAATTACTACAGGCAGTGACTAAGTGTAAGTTTAGAGTAAAGTCGTAAATTGCATCTTGTGAGGTCAGTGTTCTTGGTAAATAAATCACAACTTAATTTTTGCACATATCCTTACTGCTTTATTTAACTTTAAAGCAGTTTATTATATGCTGCATGAGCTTCATATATAAAACACGTGCATAAGCGATGTTCCGAAATACAGGTGAAATACAGGGCAGATCGTAAATTCTTCCCCTTATATAACATCCATAAAGTTTAAATTTTACCAGGTGGCCTGCAGGAATATAGATCAAGATTTACATCTTGCCCCAGATATAAACAAATGCTGTTTAATAAATGTATTTATTTGAATTGACGCTAATCTATGCATCCATCTTTTTGCCATTTACTTAACATTTACAGCAATGATGTTTTTATATAAAATCCTATTTATTAACGTAAAAAAAAAAAAAATCCCATGAATTGGCTGTAGATGCATTAGCTGATCATCAGAGATGGATGCTTTACTAGACTCGTAAGCACAGGATAATAGCAGTTTAAGAGCTGGTGTAATTTGTCACCTTTGTTTGTTCTCCTGGTAGTAAACTACACCAGCAAGGACAAGCAAAGATCCACGGGAACCTCTTGGCGGGCGGCCAAGGCTGGAACGCCAACACAAGGGGTTATAAAATAGGAGGCCGCCTTCCATTATCAATCATTTTTAGGGCTGCCAGGAGAGTGATTGTATGTAGTGTGTTACAACATATTCAAGCGGATGGGCTCCTGAACATATACGGCCAAGAACATCACTATAAATACATCTGCCATGGTTAGTTCCCCAAACTCTCATATGTTTATCTAGGCACTGATCGAGTTGGTAATGCATTGGGCGACTGACAAAAGAAAGAAAAGCGAAACAGATGTTAAGTTGATGAAAGGCATTTATGAACTGCTTAGCTTTGCACGTCATGCATATCAACTGGACGGGGCCTAAACAGATGCTACAGAGCAGAACGTAACAACCACACCACCTGATAGCTGCCCGAAGTGCAAGTGGGTTTGAAAAAAAAAAGGTCATTTTTATACCATAAAAAAGTTTAAATCTAATGTCATGTGGTGTAACCATCAAACGCATTTTTCTGTGTGAAGAATCATTTGAATGCACACATCTTAAACAAAGTTTTATATTTTTTATTTTATAAATATGATTTATACATTTTACAAATATCATAAAATATTTTTAAATAATTTATTCTTAGGAATCACAACTCATGACATATTACAACTTTCAGGCCAAATGATCAGATATTAAAGGGAACCTATAATGTCACTTTTCTCAAGATGTAATACAAGTCTTCGATGTCTTTAAAATGTGTCTGTGAAGTTTCAGCTCAAAATCCCCCACAGATCATTTATTATAGCTTGTCAAATTTGCCCCTATTTGGGTGTGAGCAAAAATACGTCATTTTTGTGTGTGTCCCTTTAAATGCAAATGAGCTGCTGCTCCCGGCCCCCTTTCCAGAAGAGGGCGGAGCTTTAACAGCTCAACAACAACAAAGCTGGAGAATCTCACGCAGCCAAAATGAGGATTGTCAGTAACGGTGTTCAGCCTTACATTGTTCAAACCGGAGTCGACACTGATGGAGAGACTCAGGAAGAAGTTACAACTTTTAGAATGAAACTGGACGTTTCTGAATGGTTAGTGGATACATTTATGTAGTTGCTGTGGAGTTGATTCAACTCATCCACTAGCATGTGCCGTCATGTTAAACTTTTGCACAATCCCAGAGTTGAATTGACCCTCATTTGTGAAGACGGCATGACAACAACACTCTACTACAACAACTCTAAAGCAGCCCAACATGGCCTCACCCCCTTTGTTGCATGTTCTTGGGGGCAGGTTTATGTAAATTTTAGGGTTTGTGATGTCACTAACCCGGGAAGAAGCTTGTTGTAGTCCTTAAAAAAAAAAAGATTTATGTAAAAGAAAATCTCCCATTGCATTGAACTTTGAGCGTTGTAACTTTGCTCAAACAACATTACACACTAACTAAAGTTAAAAAATTTAAATCATAATCAACCACCCCTTTAAAACAAACTTTGACACAGAGTCATGAGGGTCTGCAGGGGTCCTCTCTATGATATCACTTCCTGTTTTGTTTCGTTTTTTCCTGCATGTTGGTCATACCACATGACTTTGATTTAACTTTGAACAAAAGTAAGCAGCAAAGCAGTTTGTTATTTTCAAAGAAATGATAAAAGATGTCAAAATACTTAATATGGTTCTCTTTTCAAGAATTATATTGTTTTAAATGTTTCACAGTTTGTTTGTTTTATTTCCATTTTCGTCATTATAATATCAGGAGTACTATTGCATCATCCTGACATTTTGGGGCCTATTTTAACGATCTACACACATGGTCTAAAGCGCACGGCGCAAGTGCACTTAGGGCGTGTCCAAATCCACTTTAGCTAGTTTAACGGTCTGCACACCTGGGGCATGGTCTAAAAGGGTTGTCCCTATTCTTTCAATTTGTAATGGGTATGTTTCAGGCATCACAATAATTACGCACACAATAATAATCTTTTACATTGCAATCCTTTTGTTTTTAATATTTGGCATGTTTGTGTTCTGCTGCGCGACCCTGTTTGTGTAACAAAAAGAGTGTACATGCTCTTTACTAACGCGCTCTTTAAATAACAAATAAAAAATAAATAAATACTGCACTATTGACTTTAGACTAGGTTTCAGTTGGTCAATGGCAACACGCCAACAATGCACCTGAACACACCTTGTTTTCAGACCAGCACACCCATGGGCAAACAGATGGGCGCAAATGCATTTGCTATTTACACAATGTGGTGCAGGATGTGAAAATGATAACTGCGTTGAGCTGAAACTAGCAAAAAACACTTGCATCATGCCTGGTGCCATATTGCGCCGGAAGTATGATAGGGCCCTTTGACTTTAGGCCACCACCCCTAAAAAAAAAAAATAAATAAAATTAAGAAATTAAAGGCATATTCATCATAGAAAATGTGCATTTAAGTAATATTATACATTAATTGCATTGCTATCATATTATTGAATAAATAAATAGGACAAGTAAATAACTATTACATTTTTTTTTCTTTTAGAAAAATAAATTATGTTCAAGTTTAGATCAATCAATCAATCAATCAATCAATCAATCAATCAATCAATCAATCAATCAATCAATCAATCAATCAATCCCAGATTTTCAATGTAGTCATTTGAATCTCACTGTACACCCAGCACAGTTGTTTAATATTTTTTCACCCAATTTCCTATTTGGTTTACCACCCCTGTCAGAGAAAAATTACTTTTCAAATTCATGTGATAGTTGTATTTTCATTTCCAGTCAATCAAAGCACTCGATTGCTGTGGAAGACGGACCTTTCCATGATTAAAGGACATGATATGACCACAAAAAACCGGTGCGGTGTGGCCCATTGATAATGGAGTGTGTGCAAACACAGGCTTGCAAATTAAATGAGTCTTGTAAGAGTTTTTTGTGGCCGATATTTCAGTGGCTGGGACAGCATGACATTATTCTATACAAATGAAGCGGGCAGGGGAACATCGCTTGTAACATGAAGCAGAAAAATAGCGGCACTCTCCCAGCACTCTCACTGAATAAATTATGTGCAAGAACAAAGCCTGCCAGCGGCTTCAGAATCTCTTTTTAATACAGTGGGACCTGAGAATGGGTCAACCTGCCTGTATTAAATACAGCTTAACATTTTCGACCAGGAAGCACCATGTCCACCAGAGCTGTTAATTTCTCATTATGTTGGGAGAATTTTTTTTTCAGCTCATACGGTTCACTTATTACAAAAAAAACAGGTACAGAAAACTTATAAGAAACTTTGACGGAATTTTGTTGACTACTGTTTTATAAATGGTGCTTGGGTAATTTACATTTACAAAACCTAGAAAGTACCAAGAACAATGAGATGATACACATGATGATATTTAATGTATTTGTTTCTATTTAAATTTGTTTCTATACAAAAAAACAGGTGGAACTTTGTGAAGTGATGATGCTTTGCCTTGAGCTGTGGTGCTCATGCACACTAGGAGAGTTTGAATCTGGCTCATTATCCTGTTATTGTACAACTCTCACTGTCAGTAAAAGCACAAAAAGGCCAAACATGCTTAAAAGTTTTTAAAGATGAAGTGTGCAATTTCTGCAACACAGACAGATTTGGAAAAATAATGGCTGTTTTCAAACAGGTTTCTAAAACACTCCCCCCATCTGCCATTGGTTAAACTAACAGATGACCCCAGCCTTAAAACTCGCACCATTGGCTGAGCCAGTGTTGCTATGCTGGGTCAGACAGGGGTGCTTCCCAAAAGCATTGTTAGCCAATCAAACTTGTTTGATTGGAACGACAGCTCTCGAGCTGTAGTTAGAAGCATAGTTTCTTGTTTTTATGACATGTGGACTTAATAAATTGTTATTTTGAGCAAAATACGCAAACTGACATTAAGTACAATGTATATCTTTTATTAAGAATATATACAAATGTCATAAACAAATTTTAGTTTGTCAAGAGATTTTAAACACCATTTTTGAAGAGTGCGCATGTGCTGTAGTATGCAAGAACGGAGCTATGATTGAATTTGGAAATAAACCAAAATAGCAGAGAAAAATGATTAATTCAATCTCAAACGGACTCATTTAAAGAAATTATTACTCCACCACCTGTGTGACATTATTCACCAACATGGCTAAACGACAGGTTTGCGACAATATGGTTTTGGGAAACAGTCGTAACTAGTTAGTTGATTTGTTCAATGATGCATCGTACTATGGTAGTGAAGCAGTGAGTAATGTCGTTGAATGGGAAACGCACCCCAGATTGGTAAATCAAACAGAACAATGTTTTAAAAGTAAAACTAAAATAGCCAAATAGCTTTTTAGTTTTAGTTGTCCCTGTATATTAAACTGGGTTAGGAGAAAGTATTTTAATATATGAAAAAAAAATAAAAAAAATACATCAACTACAAATATAACAAGGCTAATATGAGTGAAGTGTACCTTGGGAATATTTTATGTCACCTGGATTTCCTGAAACCTTGATGTTGTAATCCTTTATGTCATCCAGAATATGTGTCTGGAAACACATAAACATGTAGCCCGGGCTTGAATAACATACTCTTTGGCCCTCTGAGGTATCGTTCATGCTTAACAATGGAGTGTGTCAACATTCCCTGGAAAACACTGTCATAGTTCAACAGTTCCCATCACGTGAAACAGGATAACGTTCCTTAACTAACAACATCATCAAAACTGTAGAGCACTTGGGTTCACCTCAATAAAAAATTACTACATTTTCCTATTCCTCTGCTGTGTGACCTATTAGAGAAAAGGTTATGGGACAAACCGCTCACTGTTAGCACGTCCCTTTGTTTTGCCGCTTGCTGAAGTAACTATGTTCATTCTAGGCCTTCAGGAAAAGTTTTTTTTTATGGTAATGACTGTGAAAAAGTTGGCTCCCCTCAAAGCCTGACTATCCTCACCTGTTTAATCAGGCCAGATTCTTACAAAGGTCATTCCGATGCATCCGAAATACACACTGCAAATGTTATCCCTTGTTTGGAATTGCAAAGGGCTTCACTTAAAACATTTGCCTTTGCACTATTTTTTCCTGCAAGCTTGGCCATTAACCTTTGCAAAAATCGAGTTTGGATTTGATAAACGGGACAGCATAATATGCCTCGGCCTCCAAAAGTGGATTAGGCAACTCGGCCCTTTATCAACAAGGATGGGAATCACGGATAGAGAATAAACTAGGCAGACAGAATGAGGTAAACAGTATATGGGTCAGGAAGACACGGTTCCCGCTCATTATTTAACATGGTTTCACTGCTGCCTCTGGACTCAATCTGCTTGCATCTTATTGACGGCATATATTATAGTCGGAGGCAGCCATTCCTACAGAGTTCTCTCATTACAAGTCAGTTCTTCTCCGAGTGGGATTGTCTGTATCGATTCTTCAGATAACTAGCAAGTGCACCACCTTTCCGTTAAACCCAAAAGTGGCTCATTTTCCCAGTGAAGCGTTGTCAGATCGAGGCAGATTCAATTGGTGAAGTTCAAACCATGGCGTTGAACGCTTTGAGCTTCTTTTATAGTCATTATGGTCTGTAGGAGACAGTTTGTATTCCATTCTCTGGCTACACAAAGTTCTCCATCAATTGAGATGAAAGTAGAGGTGCTTGAATCCTGAATCACCAAACCGGGAACGTTTCTCTCAAGTCCCTTTAGGTGAATGAGATCTCATTGTGATGCAAGGGATCCGTCAGGTTAACTTTTCTCTTTGACTGTTACCATGTAATTGCACAACCAAGATATCCTTCATGTGGGGCCGTGAAGTTAAAAAAATAAAATAAACCAGATAAATATGCATTTCTTTTGATTTAAACCCTTTTAAAAAGATTTAATGAGCACTGATATGACCATTGGATTTCAGCCAAACGATGGACTCTAGATATGCCTGCCTCGCTTGTCTACGATGCATAAAAATTTATGTAATGCCTCAATATGCTTTTAAATCGTCTCTCGAAGCGAGTCTCTATTTTGATTGCTGCTATTCACTGCTACCTCCATATGCATGCATGTATGGAGGTTACAGAACGCTATCACTCACAATCATTTTTCCGTGGACTCATAATGCAATTACCTCTCATACAGCTCTCTGGCAATAAAGCAGAAATATTCATGCAAATCACACAATTCATCTCAGATACATTCAGCCACTTGAGAGCCGTCAAAAATGCTGCGCTGTTTCCCCGTAAAGCAGCCTCTGGCAGAGGAGTCTTTAAAATTGTCACGAATCACCAGCTATTCTTCTCTTTCACTTGACAGAAAGACAATGTATATGGATCACAGTGAGTCGGGTCCACTTAAAGAGCTCTGGTTGCATTGTTGGGAGTGCTGTCATTACTTTACTGAGGCACAGCTCAAGAGAAGAGTAAAAGAAATTGGGTACAAGGGGAGGGAGAGATGAAAGCAGAGAGCATGTCTCAGGGTCAGCTTTCAAAGAGCATCTCTTCAAATGTTATTCTCGGCCATTTCACCATCATTAACGGCCCTTTAATCAGTGGAAACGGACCAAAAAATATCCATATATTATGACTTATGAAATTAGACCTCAACAAAGAACTTATTCTTTGGATACATGTGACCTGCATTGCTCACAAAGAACCTTGTGATTTTGAGTGGAACACAAACTTAACCTTTCAAGTGAAATATATGTAGGTTTATTGTGCTTTCCTTTCAAGTCAGATGTGGTATATTCCTATTTACTTTTTGGAAGACCACACATAAAATGTCCCTTTCGCCTGACAGAACCTAACTGAAATAGGTGCTGAGTAGCCCAATCAGAAATCTAGCCAATCAGAAACATTCACCGCCTGTCAATCATTTTGCATGATAAATTTGCAGAATTGTCTTTAAAGACAGCAAGAAATGAACCTTTTCTGTTTAATTTTAAATGCATCTTATTGTGAATGCTTCATTTATGCATGTTTAATTTTTAAAAACATTTTTGTAATTGTTCATCAAAACTTCGTAAACTCAGTCTCCCAGAGAAACCACGGACATCTCCAATTATTTTGTCCGCTTAAACCCTGTACTTTTCATTGCGACAAAAGGAAATGGTTGAGGCTGCATCCGAATTCGCATACTCTCTTAGTTATTTCGCAACCGTTAAAAAAGTATGTTCTATATAGTATGAATGTAATTCGGACGTACTTCATTCTCCATGTTGTCATTATCATGTGGCCTACCAGCGTAAGTTATGTCGCTTCACTGCTATTCACAAATCAAGGGATAGTAAAGTGTCCATTGTATACACACTTCAGAATCTTTCTGGAAGTAGTAGGCCATCCAGGTACCATTTTGCCTTTTTGTTTACTGCGAATTCGGACATACTTTTTTTTGTCACATACTGTTTTTCACCTACTATAGTAGGGAAGTATGTGATTTTGAATGCAACCTGACACTTACATGTGTAGCGTAAGTTATCATTTAGCATATAACATTTTGTTGTCTATGCAATTTTTTGCTAAACCGGTTTTATCCTGTAATGTAGTTGCAGATGAGATGCAACGCGACATGCGATAAAAGGTATATTTTCCATGTTAATCTGATTTTTTGTTCTAACTAGCCGCCACGATGACATGCGACAATTCTATTTTAGAAACGGTTTCTATTTTTTCTGGGATGTCGCGGCTGGAACAACAACACCAAGTATGATAATAATCTCAGGTGCTGTTTATGTACTTTATTCAATGTTAAAAGAGTATAATGTAAGTTTGAATATCATTTTGTGTTTCTTTCATAGCCGTACTGAAAGCAACAATGGACAGTTTAATAATAATATTAAATTAACAATTTAATAATGTGAAAATTATGTAATATTCATGAATTTGTTTATGTACTTATCCATTTCCTTGCGAGTATCGTCTCCAGTGCCATGCACTTGCCGTGAGAGCCCGCCCACACGCTGTTCTGATTGGCTGTAGTCTTTGATTGATTTTGTCGCATCTCGTAGTCTCGTCACATATGGCGTGGACAGACAAATCGCTTGTCGCTGGAATCTTATCGCATCGCGTCTGGTTAGGACACAATGTTAGGCCTCAATTTACATATCTCTACATGCTGCCATGTTCACTTGATTGCATCTTGGTGAAAACGGAGTAGTCCAAAATCAAGTGCAATTCTATTGGACTTCCTGGAGGAAGTAAAAAAAAAAAAAATCCCACTTTCCAAGTTGAATGGTACATAGTTCCATAATCTGAATTCACAAATGCATTCTAAAGTCAGGTATAGTACTGGAGATGATTCCACTCCTGCTGTAACTAGTGCATTAACTCACTCGCCATGCAGCAGAACATTGATGGGAATGTTGATAAGAACATGCAAAGTCAGCAAAATCATCTCACCTCACTCAATGAGCCTCAGATGCACTGTTCTATTCCTAGCTCATGTTCTTACATCAGTTATGTAAGCATTTTGAAAAATTACAATTGTTAAGACCTGCCTAGGGAGTGCTGTTTAGTTTGGCATACTGAATGCAGTACCGTTAGCAGTACTGGAATAACACCAAAATATATTCCATTATCTGTTACACTACATTATTTGTTCAGACAGAGCGTGAGAAGGCAAAAAGTAATGCGGCCCGGCCTTGTTTAATACAAATAATTGGACAAAAACCTTCTTAAGCTAGCATATGTTTATCACCTACTGCACCTTAGCATTAAAACACTGTTTCTTTTAATGTTTGCTTAAAAAAATGAATATTTATATTCACTGACAAGCTCCAAAAAAACAATAAAACTTTCATGAAAGTGGTCAATATGATGTGAGTGCTATATTTTAAGTCTTCTTAACTATAATAATAGCTAAAAACCAAAATTTAAAGAGAAGAACATATTTTGAAGAAAGGGGTGGCGGGGAGGGGGGGGGGGTACACTATTTCGATAGTCCACTTTAGACATTTTTCTGACTATAGTCGAAACTTTGCAACTACATGTTAACCAACTTTTATTAGAGTATAGTAGACTGTTAGGTTAGGGTTAGGGTTAATGGCCCTTTTCCACTGCATGGAACGGTTCGGTAGGGCTCACTTTAAATAGTACCACCTTGGTTGAGGTTCCAAGCGAGCCGTACCGATACTAAAATGTGACATATAAACACTGCAGATCACTGATTGGTCAGAGAGAATCGTAACTGGATTTGCAACGCGAGACATCAAACCAAACGGCAGTAGAGGCGGCCCACCTATAACAATCAGTCTATTATCCTGTCCACTTTGAAGTGGTACAAAACTGCAGTGGAAAAGTAAACCGAGCCAAAGTAAAGCGAGCCGAGCCATGCCAGCCAAGTCATACCACGCAGTAGAAAAGAGCCATAAGTTTTGTACTTGCAAGTACTTGCAAAGTTACTTACAATCATCATATTAAAGTGTTATTAGATATTAGCAGATAGTGACTAGTGTTGTGACTGCTAGTTGACATGTAGGTGCAAAAATACTTGTTAGTAAAATGACTAAAGTGGACTATCAAAATAGTGTTAAAGGCACAATATGTAAGATTTATGGAATAAAATATCTGAAAAACACTTGCACAATGTGATATATTCATGCAGCGGTGTAATTACATTATCCCAAATGGTTCAAAGGTTTTGTAAATCCAGAGACATTTCAAATTTAAATAACGGCTCGTCCCTTGTCATTGTCGCCATCAATGACGTAATATTTGCGCTATCCCCGGTTTCCGCTTGTAGAAACTTTGGCAACTCACGTGGACAAAATGCGAAAGTGTTAGTTATACAGCATTTAATACGCCACTGTTGTGATGTTCAGTTATCATGGATCACAATTGTTCATTGGCGAGTACAGAAAATCCCCCAAAATAAAAACGTAATCGTGGATCAACTGAAGCAAGCAGGCTTTGGGACAAACAGAGAAATAAAATAAGGATCAATATTGGCGTGGTGTTTTTGAGATGGAGAGAGCTTTGTGACAAACTTGGACTTCATAGAGACTCCGTTCTTGCATGTTTTAACAGACAGGTAAGCAAATATTTATTGTACAAATAATAGTCATGTGCAGATGATTTGAATAGATATGAATGTCAATAATAGCACATATAAACAATGCGATATACAAATATGACATGACAGCTGATAATGCATATGAAGATTTACTTGAAAAACTATCAAGTGTTCGTAATTACACAATTCTTTGGGTTATGCTGATGAAATTACACACACAGTTATATTGTTTGTTTGTACTTCAGTAACGCTTTTTATCAGTCTGAGGACACGTCTATGGCCGTGAAATTAAATACAGTATGTGTTGCAGAAAAATATTTTGCAAATACAGTGGGTTCGTATAAATTTACATTTTTAGTACGATTGTTTTAAACACATAAAACTGTGCAGCATTAATCCACCAAATCATTTGACAAATAGCCACATATCAATAACAGGCTAATGTAGCATTAAATTTCATGTTCCTTGCAGCGAATTCATTACGGTGACATAAAACAGTGTGATCAAATGTACAGATAATACAAAAACTAATTCATTACCTCATCCACGAACGATTTGTGAATTTCACACTTCTCTTCATGGTGAAAACAACATCTCCCATCGCTCCACTCTCCTTCATAGCATCATCAAGCTTCGCCTTTGTTATTGTTTTGAAAATGCAACCTCTGGTGGCGAAAACTTACATAGTGTGCCTTTAACGAAAAAGTGTTTTTTTCCCCATGTTGTTTACAATAAAGGTGAATGGGGTTCAAATTTGCTTCCCAGCTTTCTTTGAAATATATATATATATATATATATATATATATATATATATATATATATATATATATATATATATATACACACATACAGGTTTGGAATGACATTAAGGTGAGAAAATTATGACATTTTCAGTTTTGGGTGAACTATCACTTTATGCTACTTATTACAGACAATCTTCCTTTCTACAGGCAATTTTAAATCTCATTTGCACTTTTGTTCCATATAAACATGTCATAATTTAAGAGAAAACCATTTGACAACCTGGTGTGATTATTCTGACTATTATTTTATTTTATATCTATAAAGGGTCAGAGCAAGATGAGGGTGAGCACATGACACATTTTGATGTGAACTGTTACTTTAAATATCATGAATGTGCCTCTCAGTTGTTTTGGCCACCATGCTAGCACACTTTGATCAATGCTCTTTTAGTGCAGGGCTGGAGTCCAAACTAAAGCAGCATGAAACATTTCAGCGCTGTAATGCTTACAGAGCTACTAGCCTCTCCTGTTACAGTTCTGGCAGCACAGAGTCCTTAAACCACCTTGATTTCTGGCATTAAAGGCTTGTTCACTCGCACTCAGATGATTTAAATGAAACCCAAGTGGACAGAGAATGTGTCCTGACCACCCAACTGTGCAAGACGCAATTAAAGTACAGATCTCATGCATTTTGTCACACCATCCACTAATGTATTCTGTTAGAAAAAAATACATGTATGTGCTGGACTAAAAATCCTCGGTCCCGTTTCATTTTTCAGGCTAATGGGTGGAGGGATGGCAGATGGGTAGTCCCTATCGTTCTGTCATTTATAATCGGGTATGTTATCCCAGACTGCCATTTCCCTGCCATATCCGTATAAATCACGGGGTAAGGATTGCTCAACTCCATCACTTATGTCTCCTTTAGGCTTAAGATATATAGTAATGTCCATTAAGCATGTGGAAGCATGGCATGAATGAAACATAACCTTGGTAAAATTCAATAAAACTAACTCTTTTTGGAAGGACATTTTTGTAAGGAAAGTGGTGTGATAAAGGTCAGTAAACGAACAGACTGGCCTCATGCACAGCGTGAAATATGGTTGTCATTTTTCTTCGAAGCGCTCAACTGTGTACGCAGTGTTACAACCAAATTTACTCCCAAAAAACTGAGGTGTTCCTCAGTGAACTGAATGAAACGTTGTTAATTCAGTGACAATGATCTCTTTTGGACATATCATCGTTTCTTTTCTCCACTCTAACAAATCACAGAAATCAGTTTGTCTTCAGTGGTGTTTTTAACTATTTATTTTTGTTTATTTATTTATGTTTTTTTGAGTTCACGTCATGTAAGATAAGGCATGGCCAATGGGAAAAAAGGCACTCAACAAGCATTAAAAATACATGATTTTTTTTTTTAACTAACTCTAAATAAAGTGCGAAAGAGTACAGTAAAAATAAATAAATAAATAAATTTAAAAAAAATCATTATTAATAATATTATTAATATTATTTAATATTATTAATGATAATAATAATAATAATAGCAGAAGGTTTACTAGTTCACGAGCTATAGATCTCACTGTCTGGAAATCACATCCAACATATTCTTATATTACACAAATATTACACATTTAAGGTAACATAATCTGACAACTTTTGGATTACTTTTAGATTACTTTTAACCTAACATGTTTATCACATTGATTTGAATAGGATCATCTTGTGCCATATTGATATAAAAATACAAAGAAAAAGAAAATATATTCCATTCTTTGTTATCAACAACATGAAGTGCATTAATTATTACATTATATCAGGGTTTGTCAAACTGGGGTTCATGAAGGAACTGCAGGGGGGTTTGTGAGTTTAATGAAAAGCTAATGATTAAATCATAAAAAAAATAATAATAATTTTATAAATAATTTTAAAATAAAAACACGTACTAAAAAAGATTAAACATTTTATTTGTTTACTTGAATGTCATGTGACCATTAACTGACATCAAAGAACTGCGAACTTAAATTAATTAATTAATTAATTAATTAATTAATTAATTTAATATATATATATATATATATATATATATATATATATATATATATATATATATATATATATATATATATATATATATATATATATATTTTTTTTTTTTTTTTTTTTTTTTCTGAAAATGGCCAATTGTTTCACTAAATAAGACCCTTATTCCTCTTTCTGCAGCTCTTTGAAGCTGCACTGAAACTGACATTTGGACCTTCAAACCGTTGAACCCCAGTGAAGTCCACTATATGAAGAAAAATCCTGGAATGTTTTCCTCAAAAACCTTGATTTATTTTCGTCTGAAGAAAGAAAGACATAAACATCTTGGCTGACATGAGGGTGAGTAAATTATCAGGAAATTTAAATTCTGAAGTGAACTAATCCTTTAAATGAATCATTTTAATGTATTCGTCAGGAGCTGATTAGATATGCAATGTTGCACTATTGAGAAAACACTTCTTAACAGTGAAATGGTTTCTGTAAATCCAGTGATCAAATGCTGTGTGACTCAGTTTTCAGTGATAGTCACATGACTAGAGGTTGCTGGTCTGAGTGTGCAATTCCACAAACCTGACAGACCTTGAACGTATATAACGAATATAAGCAGTAGATTTTTTTATAGAAAGGAAAATGAATTATGAATAATTTACTGCCATTGTGAGAATAATACGTGATCATGTACTCAGCAAAAAAGTAACTGTAGTCTGATTACGAGTATTTAAAAACATAAAATAATCTAAATACAAGTATTTATTTTTTTTAATGTGATTACGAAATCCAGATTACATATAATCAGTTACTACCCAGCAGTGTGTGTGTGTGTGTGTGTGTGTTGAAAATTCAGACTACAAATCATGTAGAGTGTCTTTTTTTGGTTGGTGTGTACAGGGCGAAACTGAGGAAGGTCATGTCATAGCCAAGGTGAGAGGCCCTCAACAGCTCTTTATTATTTATCAGTTTATTTATTTGGTTTCATAGCTGGGGCTCAAAGAAGACTCTCTCTCTCTCTCTCTCTTGCTCTCAGGAACATTGCCTGGAACATTGTGTTTAATTTACTATCACCCATCCTCCAGTCACATCATGGAACACTATGCAGTTCTTTAATTCATGATGTGGGGGAAGGGGAAAGGGGGAAGAGAGATGTTATAAATCTTCATTCGTGTTTGTCTCAGCCTTTCAACTGACTGTTAATGGGAAAAGACAAAGGATTAAAAAAAGAGACAATGAGAGCAATGATAGCTTTCAGCGCTGAAGAAACATTGTATCAGAACAGCTTTGATAAGAAGCCACATTTCTACACTAGATTTTTACATTTTCTGAGTCAAAACTTGTGCAAAACTGCACAACACTGCCATGTTGCTAGGGAGCTGTTATTGGTTGCCAAGGAGTTGCTATGCAGTTGCTAGAGTGTTCTGGGTGGTTTCTATGGAGTTGCTATGCAGTTGCTATGTTGTTCTGGATGGTTTCCAGGGAGTTGCTATGCAATTGCTAGGGTGTTCTGGATTGTTTCTAGGGAGTTGCTATGCAGTTCTTAGGGTGTTTTATGCTAGGGTGTTCTGGGTGATTTCTAGGGAGTTGCTATTCAGTTGCTAGGGTGTTCTGATTGGTTTCCAGGGAGTTGCTATGCATTTCATACGGCGTTTTATGCTAGGGTGTTCTGGGTGGTTTCTAGGGAGTTACTATTCAGTTGATTGGGTGTTCTGGTTGGTTTCCAGGGAGTTGCTATGCATTTCATATGGCGTTTTATGCTAGGGTGTTCTGGGTGGTTTCTAGGGAGTTACTATGCAATTGCTAGGCTGTTCTGGGTTGTTTACAGAGAGTTGATATGCAGTTTTTAGGGTGTTTTCTGCTATCGTGTTCTGGGTGGTTTCTATGGAGTTGCTATGCAGTTGCTAGGGTCTTCTGGGTGGTTTCAAGGGAGTTGCTATGCAGTTCTTAGGGTGTTTTATGCTAGTGTGTTCTGGGTGGATTCAAGGGAGTTGCTATGCAGTTCTTATAGTGTTTTAAGCTAGGGTGTTCTGGGTGGTTTCAAGGGAGTTCCTGTGCAGTTCTTAGGGTGTTTTATGCTAGCGTGTTCTGGGTGGATTCAAGGGAGTTGCTATGCAGTTGCTAGGGTGTTCTGGTTGGTTTCCAGGGAGTTGCTATGCAGTTGCTAGGGTGTTCTGGGTGGTTTCAAGGGAGTTGCTATGCAGTCCTTAGGGTGTTTTATGCTAGCGTGTTCTGGGTGGATTCAAGGGAGTTGCTATGCAGTTGCTAGGGTGTTCTGGGTGATTTCTAGGGAGTTGCTATGCAGTTGCTTGGGTGTTCTGGTTGGTATCCAGCGAGTTACTATGCAGTTCTTAGGGTGTTTTATGCTACGGTGTTCTAGGTGGTTTCTAGGGAGTTGCTATGTTGCTATTGTCCACAAGGTGAAATTAAGTCTCTACTCTACACTCTACTGTTCAACAAACTGCATGATTTGAGGAATCATTCATGTCTGTAGCACAAATGGAGTGGGACGATATATGCACCAAAGTTAAACACTTAAATAAGTAAGTTAGGCGCTAAAGATGTCTTCGATCACTACAGCATGATTGGCGAATCCAGTCATGCCCACTGTCTTATCTCCAGAATTAAGCAATTAACAGCTTTTGCAAGCACTGAGCTTTAGCACACATAGGATAAAATAGGTAATAACAACCATAAATCACCCAGGCCTAGGTGGATTCAGGATAAATTTGCAAAGGAGTAATCTAAGATTAGCTGGCAAAGGGATTGAAGCTGTGAACGGAGGCATTGAATGTTGCGAGCGACTCAAACTTTGGCTGCGAGAAAAAACTTACCTGTAAATCAACATGTGACATGCAGGAATTTACAACATGCTAGTTTGGCAGGGTATACAAGGACATGTTAGGTCATGAAAACTGGCTCAGAAATTCACACATCTCTATACTGTCAAAATTCATGCATCAGTGACATCCTGTTTAACCTTCATGGCCACTGACCTAGATTTTGTTGTTGTTGTTCTAACGACTATGCAATTATTTCTATATATAGGGTGAATTCAGGTTGATTGGGACACTTTTCCCAAGTCATTTCAATGCAGTATATAGCGATTACAAAACCAGCCTTCTATGTGAAACTGCACAGATATTTGTTTGGAATTTTCTCAGAGTCACAACATTTCACATTTAAAGTGGCCATTGAAACAGAAGTTGCAATAGTCTTTTCATCCATATTGTGACATATCCAAATGAAACAGCTTCTCGAACAAGAAAGTGTTGGACGGGACTTTATTTTGTTCATCAGGTTTACACTCTGTTCGATTACTTTGTCCAAACCAGAATTCAATTATATTACTATGTTGCAGTTCCCTATACAGTTACTGAACTAATGATTTTTACTAAACTAGCCTAACTTTTACTCACATTTGGTGCTTGACAAGTGTTAATTTTTAAAGTGCATGTAGAAACACACTAACAAGTATTATAATTATAAGGTTTATTCAAATCATTCTTAAATTCATTTTCCTCCATAACTGAAGAAATATGAAAACTTGTCAGTGTTTTTACTCCACTTGTAAAGGAAAGCAGATGTTTTGCTCATAAGCATGTGATTCCAGCACTGGAAAAAGAGGAGCAGAATTTCCAGACATTTCTCAAAGTGCAGATGAATAATGAACATGATGTCAGTTCGCAGGGCCTACTTGGCAAAATACTGCCTGTGTTTGTGTTTTTCATCTGAGCCTGATTACATATTGGTCTATAAAGTTCTCTATTAAAACTCTTTTCCATTGACATTGACAGAGACATTTATCTGAATCAAAATATGCCATTGGGGAGGGTATGTACCATTGGCACAGTCATTCCTTTTTTTTTTTTTTTTTTTTTTTTTTGATTACATGTTTTTTCGATGGTCCACTTAGACATTCTACTAACTACAAATAACTCTTATTAGAGTATTAGTAGACTGTAGTACACTAAGTTGACATGCAGTTACAAAGTTATTGTTAACAGAATGTCTAAAGTGGACCATCGAAATAAAGTCTTACCAAAGTTATTTGTAACAAATGTGCAGGTAAAGATTTGCTAGATTTGTTCCTGTCTCTTGAGTGGCACCAAATACATTATAAAGACAGACTGACAGAAAGAGAGAGAGAGAGAGAGAATAAACTGTATACAGTAAATCACCACAGCAAATAGAGTTTTTCTGTAAATGCTGAAGAAAAGTGAAAAGACAATGTAATCTTATGGCAATTCGTTACTATTTTCAATGTGGCGAATTGGTGGCTAATTTGTATATGAATTTGTAAACTCATTTGTATGGTTTTGTATGATCTGCATATGCACCAATAACAGATTTTTTTTTTCTTAAAAATTTAAATGTTTTGTACTATTATTATTTTTCTACTCCATTTTTGAAATATTATCATTTACTCAGTTACTGTCATAACTTGCTTTCATGACAAATTTATTTAAACATATATTAAATAATTGAGACATTACTAACAGGTAAAGTAAATATAATGAATATATAAGCCAATATAGTGCATATATTTAGTGATTTAGAGTTGATTTCTCTAGTGAACTAACATGCTGTGGACACTGAATGACTTGCCTGAGGTAAATGTAATGCTAAGCGAGATATTATTCTCAAGCTTATTTATTGATGTCTTTCCACAATTTAAACACTGTTTGAGAGATTATAGGTAAATATATCTATGCATAGATCATCTATTCTTCTTCTTCTTCTTCTGCGCTTTTTCCTGTTGTGGCAGTTAGCAAACAGCATTGCATTACCGTGCGTGCCCCTTCTGGATTGGAGTGTGGATCGCCTGTGACTGACTGTATACGTCGTCTGACTGTATGCACCGTACCGTGACGGTTCGGGACAAATACATGTACTGTTACACCCCTAGTAAATACTCATCCATATATCAAAATAATCTCTTTTTCCATCTGACTCTATCTGCTGCTGTCGACTGGGAGATGTACCAGAGACTGAGGTGGCTTTGTGCTCTCTGAACAGCTTTTATGAGCAGCTTGTCATATCCTCCCTTCAGTGCCTCTGTTTTTTCCCTCTCTCTCTATCTGAAATAGTGCTGTCTTTCATCCGAAGCTCTGTCTCGGACACATTTAAGCTCACCCCATAATGTGGGCACTTGTACTCTGTGATGTAGCAGACCGTGTCTCTTTGATTTGCTTGCCTTGTTCCAGTCCTTGTAGACAATCACGACATACGCATGAGGATGAAGACGCACACGAACCGCCGCAGCGGCACACATCCAGCGTCTCCTCTGACTTGGTGACTGATCATAAAAAGGCAGTAGGACATGTTCTGTGGAAGACAGCTACGACACATTCAACCGAGCGCTAGAATACCTTTGTGTGTGTCTGGTTGTGTGTGAATGGATATGTATGAGTGCTTCGCTTTTCCCACAAATCAAGTGCAGAGTGGTGGAATGATCACTCAGACACACTGACAAACGCATGATTATTTTGGGTAGTTGACATATAATGTATTCATGGACCTTTTTATCTGTGAATGTATAATGGAAAGAGCAACATTTTTGTTGTACACACTAAAATGTTTGCTCGGAATACATTGACAGATAAATGCAATTTTTTGCATTTGTGTCCAAAAGCATTTTTAATTTTAGCTGCAAAAACAACAATATTGAAATTCATTGACTACAGTGAATTAAAGTTTGCATGTAATGTAAAAAACATGCATGATTTCACGCCGACACAGCTCTTTCTACACCCTCAACACTCATCTTACACATTCCTATCAGTCAAACGTCAGAGCTTTCTTCTAGTGCCTTGCAGGGAATCTTTTCAGCCAAAAATGGAATTATTCCATTATTTAAGTATTTTGAACTTGCTTTTTTTTTTTAGCCACGCAACAGAGCTTTGAAGAATCAGTTCATACTGAAAAACGACAAACAACACCAACCTAATCACATGAGAATTCATAATAAATTGGCGAAATCGCATGAAATTGATTATACTGAACTACAATTTCAATAAGAAAAAAAATGAATTAAGTCTGTTCATATGATTAAAGTTTTATAATATACAAGGCAATTTAGACACATTGAAAGTCATAAAGAATTAAAAGCCCCATAAAAGTATAGCCCATAAGCACTATGCTATGTAAGTCTGAAGTTCTGAAGCCATGTGATAGCTTTGTGATACAAACAAATCAAAACTGCTAAATTGTTGTAAGAAATGTCTCGTGGCCAAATGTCACTAATTTGATGTGTTGCTTTCATAGGCGCGATATTTGAAAAGCTATAGCCGAGTTAGATTTTCAATGAATAATGACTATAAACAACTACAATTACAAAAGTAGTGGATGTAATGTTGACTACTTTTTGGTGTTTTATGTTATATTGTAGTGATGTTCAATTCTTGAATGAACTGTTCTTTTAAAGGGAAAGTTCACCCAAAAATGAAAATTATCCCATGATTTACTCACTGCCTTTCCAAGGTGTATATGACTATCTTCTTTCAGATGAACACAATCGTAGATATATTTAAAAATATCCTGACTCTTCTAAGCTTTATAATGGTAGTGAATGAGGGGGGTGTGTGATTTTTAAGCCCAAAATAATCCATATGGCTCCAGGAGGTTAATAAAGGCTTTCTGAAGTAAAACGTATATATAAAACGTAAATATAATAACGAGCTTCCGGCAAACGACGAGAAAGCCGCGAGAGGCGTCTAAGCTTACGATACTCCTACATTCTGCGTCATGTTGTTGTTTTGTCCTTTTTGAGCTTGACTGCCTATGATCATCATGAACTTTCTTTATGGAAAAGAGTGGAATGATCATTCTTCAAAAATGTTCATTCTGTCTTCCAGTTTAGAGCAACCTGAGGGTTGGTAAACAATCAAAATATTTTAATTTCCTTTAAACTGTTGTCATCGTGAGGACCTTTGGGACCTTTCAGGTTTTACACACTAACAACAAGTGCCCAACACACATCCACACACCTCTATATCTTTATAGAGACCGAGAAATCAAACAAAAAACACACACGGCTTCTAGTAGAACAAACTTTTGGCAAAGGTCTGATGGATATTTGGCCAAACATTTATACTTGGATCAGGCTTTGTACAAACTGTGTAAAAGTCTGTGAATGTTCTGGAGAGAAAATGTGCACACCTAAGGGAAAAAGAAACGGAGGAATCAAGAGATGTGGGGGGAGTGGGAGGAGCGGGAACCTGGACGCTGTCCGGCATGCTGACCCTGGGTCAGCTGCCTCTGATGTATGATCGAACATTAGTGTGCTCACACCACATTTATTAAATTGCCTAATGATGAGAAGATAGGGAGAGAAATGTATGATATTAAAAGCAGAGCCCACACACCGCTGCCGCCTGTCCGGGCAGCCCTCGCTCCTAGAGGTAATATCGTCAAATAGGCGGGGGAGTCACTCACGGGGAATACAAATGTTGCCTTTAAGTCTTAGATGGGTGGCTGAAAATGTGGAAGCATACTGAAAGAGGAAGATTCAGTTCTTTAGTGGATTAATCACTGTCATCATCTGAACATTGTGAAGAAGCAATTTAGATGGTAAATACCAAGTTTGCACATATATCAAATGTTGATAGTGTGGCATGCCAAACTTGATCTGCACATTTTGGACGGAAAGAGACTTATGACGAATAAATGTGCTTATTTGTTGTCAGTGCAGCTTCATCGTGCTGAAGCAAGGAGAATTTAGATTAGCTTATCTGAATATCAATGAATTGGTTAAAATGTTTATTGCTGAAGTTCTTCGGAAGAGCAAATACTTGACATCTTACTCCATTCAGGCTAATGGACCACTTTCAGAGGTTGTGTGCAGTTAGGTTTTCCAGAGGTCGAAAATGAAAATTATGTCATTAATGACTCACCCTCATGTCGTTCCAAACCCGTAAGACCTCCGTTCATCTTCAGAACACAGTTTAAGATATTTTAGATTTAGTCCGAGAGCTTTCTGTCCCTCCATTGAAAATGTATGTACGGTAGACTGTCTATGTCCAGAAAGATAATAAAAACATCATCAAAGTAGTCCATGTGACATCAGTGGGTTAGTTAGAAGTTTGTTGAAGCATCGAAAATACATTTTGGTCCAAAAATAACAAAAACTACGACTTTATTCAGCATTGTATTCTCTTCCGGAATCCTTTCCATTGAATTGATTCCATTGAATCCTTTCATCTGTCGGCGTTGGTAATGCACTTTTACGTCACCGTGGTTGTTTTTGGTGATTAGGACATAACCCTTTAATTTCACTTTAGGTGTATTTGACTTTCTGATGAACACAATCAGAGTTATATTAATAAATATCCTGATGCATCCAAGCTTTATAATGGCAGTAAATGGGGGAAAAACAAATATGAAGCTCAAGAAAGTTAATAAAGGCCTTCTGGCATCGCATCAGTTACGCATTTTCTGTAATTTGAATAGGGAAGGCGTAGGACATAGCGTAAGCATTTTGAACTGCAAGAGTCGTTACACTTCTAGCGGAAGCTAGATATTTTAATTTATAATTTGTTTAATATGGATATTTTTCTTACACAAACATATCATTTTGCTTCAGAAGGTCTTTATTGACCCCCTGGAGCCGTGTGGAATACGTTTATGATGGATGGGTGCAATTTCTTGAGCATTGGTACCGTTCACTGCCATTATAAAGCTTGGATGCGTCAGGATATTTATTAATATAACTCCGATTGTGTTCATCAGAAAGAAGAAAGTAGCAGGCAACAGGCACACAAATGATGAACATTCACTTAAATACCTACTTGTTTAGTGACAGTATGTGAGCACACAGCCAGACCCAGCTGAGCAGCAGATATGCTAAGATGCGTTTACCTCGCTGCGCCGCGGGTGTGCAGCAGTTGCGAGTAGTGAAAACACAAAATGGAGTTTAATTTATATGGACTCTGAATGAGCCAAGCGGAATGGATTTGAGGAAGCAGCAGCGTGGAAGTCAGAGCTGCAGCTAAAACAAGGAATGTAGTTTGATTAATTAGGGCATTCCTCAAGTGGATTTGATTGACGGTGTTCTGAAATGTGAACAGACATATGCACTGAATTAGACCGCCTACTGGCCAAACGCATAAATAATAAGCATTACAGTAAGTACGCTAGCCAGAGGAATTTGTCGGCCCAAGTTTGGTTTGAAGACAAAAAATGTACCAAGCACAATATTCTCTCACCATTCCTGGATTTTAACACGCACTCACAGCGTTCGCCGTGGTTTTGCGGCTTTCGAAATGAAAGCTGCTGCTCTCCGTATGTTTTTCTGTCATCTCAGGTCGCGATCATATGTAAATTGTGCAAGCTTATATCATCCATCAAATTGAAAGATCTGAAAAAGCCCATAGATTTACCCACCCATTGACCCTCCCCTCAGAGAAATCAGTACAGAAGTCATCAAAAGTGGACAAAAGAGACGGATTACAGGAAAGATGTTTTAGAGATGGAGCAAATTGCATTTTGTCAAAAGGTTAAGGAAAAAAAAAACTTATTTGGAAAAACACAACCAGAAATGTGTGTAAAGAAAGAATAAGTTCTTTTTTTTTTTCTTTTTTTTTTAATTTTGACTTGTTAGCAAATCTAAGAGTTATGATTGGTTATGAAGCACATAATATATGTAACATATGCATATGATTATATAGGTTTTGAATCTGGGGAGTGTACTGGGAACAGCCTTAACCTTCATTAATGATAATAGCAGGTACAGTGTGGAATGCCTGTTTAGATAGGGATGCCAAATGGAAAACTACAAGGCAAACAATTCAGCAACCAATGCTTTGATCAGCAGCAGATGTCAAAATCATCACCTGACTTTCAGATCAAATGACATCTCAAAGTCAATGAATCCAGGGGTGTGCATGTGGTGAAAATCACTTTCATCTTTCGCTCTCTCATATGCATTGATGGGACCATATAAGCTGGAGTCTATACAGCCAGAGCTATCTATTATTTACAAGTCATCTATTTAACAATGCCGGTGGAGTATAGGTTTTCTCTGAAAGATCCAAACATCTTAATTACACACCTGTCACCTATCAAGGAAGTCAAGACTAAATGAATAGTGTGTGATGCCATTCTTGGGTTTTTCACTGGAATCCTGAACTCTGTGGGGGGAAAAAAAGTGATGAAACAAGGGAAATAAATTATATGTTGGTATTTATAGCATTTGTAGTGTTGTTTGTTTTATGCATAATGCTGATTATGAACAGAAGGCACTTCTAGGGATGGGGTAAAAATTCTAGAAGTTTTTAGTGAGAGAAAGGAGGCGGCTGACCTTCAGAAAGTGGTGTCAGTAATTTAGGTTACTGTTTTTGTTTTTTTTCTTTTTTTTTTGTTAAAGAAGCCTAAATATCTTTTAAAACCCTGATATTTTGTTATTGTCAAACAATAAACCTTAAATGAAACATAAAAACAACATTATTTAATGAATGAATAAATAAATAAATAAATAAATAAATAAATCTGTTGCTCATATAGAACTAGTCAAAACAGATTTTACTACACTCTAAAAAATGCTGGGTTAAAAACAACCCAAGTTGGGTTGAAAATGGACAAACGCAGTATTTGGGTTGTTTTAACCCAGCAGTTGGGTTAAATGTATGCCCAACCTACTGGTTAGTTTTATTTAAACCAACTATTGTTTAAAAATTGTTTTGCTCGCTTAAAATGAACCCAAAGTATGTTGGAAATTAACATTTGTTGCCCCTAGTAATTGTGTGTCTGATTTTGGGTTCATTTTAAGCCAGCCATATAGTAATTTTTAAACAAAAGTTGGGTTAAATCAAAGCACATTGGGTAAACATTTAATCCGACCACTGGGTCAAAACAACCCAGCATTTTTTAGAGAGTACAATCAATTGATTATCAATTAAATTGATTAAGTCACAATTTTGTAAAAGAGATCAAACTTATTTTATACATTTATATTTTATATATACAAAAAAAGCATGTGAGCATGCCATTACAAATCATCAGACACCAAACATTTTATTCATAAAAAGTGCCAGAATGAGATTAAATATTGTTACATAAAAAAGTAGAAGGAATCATACTCATCCAAGCCAATGTCAGAGCAATAATTTAATTGAACCAAGTCTTATCCTTCTGCCCATAAGCAAAGAATGTCTTTAAAAAAGTATTATGTACATTAATATACGAAGGCAGAATTCTCCCATGCTGAAGTGATCTACTATTTTAATAACATCCTAAAGAGATTCCCCCCGTTAAAATCACTCCACTGTGACTGTATAGTTTTCCATTAAACATTTATTGATATTGAAGGCATATAAAAATAAATGAGTAAAAGGACTGGATTGTTTTACATATGGCATTGAATGCAGTGGGGAACAATGGATCACAATGAGTTAGAAATAAGAGGCAATTCCTTTCATGATGTTCTCCTAGCAGCCCAACTTAATAGCAGGTCCACATTACAGAGACCAACTGAATTATACATCTAGTGCAATTTCTTGTGAAATAGCTCTATGGATGGCCTGAAATAGCTTTGCAACTGAACCCTAATGCGGCTGAAATTTCTCAGTGGAATATTTTCATTCTAAATAAGTCTGGCGGAGTCACCACGTGTTCTTAGGAACTGCTTATGTTACGACGCTTACCGATATCCAGACACCTACTGGGAAGCTTTGAGGTCATACTTCTTATCCTGTCATTCCTGCGACGTCTCAAAGAGGACCTCCTCCAGCAGGAAGCCCCTTGGCAAGGGTGATGTCATCTGCATGCACTCTTCATGTTGACCCTGTGTGGCCCAGACAAATGAAAGCCATGCGGTTCAGCTTTGGAGAGATACTGACAGAGCTGCTTTGAAATGCTGATTATGCAGAATGTCCGCAGTCCCGCTGACTGAGTGTGTGCTCTACAAGAAGTTTTTGATCAGAGTGATGACCCTACCAGCAGGGGAAAAGCCCCACTCAGCTAATCATTATACATCACAGAGTCAGGGATACCGTACCGCGAAACACCCCACAAGAATTAAAGAGCTTCTGATATTCATATGTATTTGGTTCAAGTCTGCACAGTAACTTTCTAGGCTTGACTTCATTTGCGCAAAACTAGATTTAGAACGGTGGCTCTCATCTGGTTTTGCTTCAGGATACAGAATTAAATAGCGAACCAAAACATAGTTTTACATCAAAAATGCATATTAAAATTGTATTAGTGTAAACTTAGCTAGCTATAACAAACAAATTCAGAAATAGCTAACTTGCTAACATGTTAACAATAGCATGATATAGCATTTACTGAATGAGTACAGCAATATGTAACTTACCTTCTCTCAAACCAATCAGCATGCGTCGCTTGTCAGCATGATGGTAATGCTCCAAAAACCCACATTAACAGAAACTCTTCTAAATTAGCATAACAAAACATTAATCACTACTAAATCTCCCACATATCATTAATCTTGTGCAAAAAAAAAAAAACATTATATAATACTTAATTTTGCATTTACTCTCCATTTCGAGTGCCATAGACAAAGCATGCTGGGAAATAGAAATCCCAGCCCAGTTTCAGTTTCAGTTAAACTTAAGTTCATCTAAATTAAAAGAAGTGAGTTCATACAACTCAAAACAATGAAACAGTTCAGTTTACTATCTCAGTTGCGAACTAAATACTTATAAAAGTTAATTTGACTGAACTAAGTTGTTTAAAGGGTTAGTTCACCCAAAAATGAAATTTCTGTCATTAATTACTCACCCTCATGTCGTTCCACACCCGTAAGACCTTTGTTCATCTTCGGAACACAAATTAAGACATTTTGAGTTTTTTTTTTTTATCCTCCATTGAAAGAAACAAAATTACTACATTCAATGTCCAGAAAAGTAGTAAAAACATTGTTAAAATAGTCAACGTGACTACAGTGGTTCAACCTTAATGTTATGAAGCGGCAAGAATATGTTTTCTGTGCAAAAACAAAACAAAAATAACGATTTTATTCAACAAATTCGTCTCTCTTCTGCTATGCAATTTTTATTGCAGCTTCCAGGTTTTACATCCGAATGGTGGCTCAGTATTGGCTGATGCCTGTTCATGTGAGCAGCACGAGGCATGCGTGTGATGCTGATGCAGGAGCCGGCCAATAACGAGTTGGCGTTCGGACATAAACACGGAAATACCGCACTGCACCAACTGTTTAACAGACTGACAGGGAAAAGTAAAATTTGTTGAATTAAGTCGTTGTTTTTGTTTTGTTTTTGCACACAAAAAGTATTATTGTCGCTTCATAACGTTAAGGTTGAACCACTGTAGTCACGTTGACTATTTTAACAATGTTTTTATTACTTTTCTGGACATTGAATGTGGTCATTTCTTTGCTTTCAATGGAGGATAAAAAAAATTTCATCAAAATATCTTAATTTGTGTTCTGAAGATGAACGAAGGTCTTACAGGTTTGGAACGACATGAAGGTGAGTAATTAATAACAGAAATCTAATTTTTGCTTGAACAAACCCTTTAATTTAAGTTTGTCCTACTCAAACCAATTCATTATTTTGAGCATTAGGGTTTTACAGTGCAGATTTGGAACAACATGAGAGTGTACATAAATGATGACAGAATTTTCAATTTTGTATGAATTACCCTTTTAAGGACCCTTCTTAGGTGTCATATTCCTTTACATCTAAACCAAGTCTGGAACGCCATCAACCCCAGAGCAAGGTCAACATCAGAGGCCTCGTTCATCAGCAAACCTTGATTAGAAATATTGGCAGGTGAGAAATGGTGCTGAGGAACCAGGTAGGAGGAGACATGGAGCTTCTTGAGCATGAAAAACAGCTGTGACCGTACAGTGAGCCTGGATTAAAAGCCACGATGAGGAAGTGACCCGTCACTCAGCGCATGACAAATGGGCATAGCGTGTCCGTATACACGTAAGCGCTCCCAACACGGTCAATACCAGCAGGTTGGAGACAAGAAGGTCAGGGATGGAACAAAAGAGCAAAAGCGGTTCCCCAATGTTTCTCACCCCTTTCACTCTCTCTGGTTTTCTCAAGGGATGTCTGGAATCTGCCTCAAGGGAGAGAAAGATCTGGCTGCATTACTCACCCCATGACCCCATAACCTCAGTGACTTACAAAGACCAAGTGTCCTTTAAGAGAATGATGAATGACTCCTAAAGTATGGTTATTCACTTGTGATTTATAAGGATGTTATATTATAACCAAAGGCCATTATCTAGCTGGTTTAAGATAGTTGAACATGTTTCCCAGTCTGGTCAAACTGGTTTTCAGTTGCCCTAGTTCATGTTCAGCTGAGAAGGCCAAAGCCCCCCTGAAATCATGAAACTAGACCAGCCTGACTGGTGGCATTGTAGTCAAGGCCAGCTCATTCAAACCTGAGTCCAAGCCGAGATCTGAGTAGGTTGAGTCAGAGTCAAGACAAAGACTTAAAGAGGGTCTAAATGATTCAGACAGTCGACATATGCTTTCCTTTTGGGGTGAATGAAGCTGGGTTTTGCGTCAGTGTCTCTCTGCGGTGCACACAGTGTGCTCTGGTTCAGAGACACAATTGAAAAGAAGTGTGAATCGACACAGACCATATAATGTGTTTGTAGTGTTGTAGGACTTGAGACCAGACTTGGTCAAGGCAGAGTCCAAATTATCCCAAGTCCATAACAAGACAATATATGGTCTTGGACTCAATCTCTACATGTATTTGAGTCTGAAGTACTACAACACTGATGATCGAAAGAATCCAGAAGGCCGATCAAGACAAGCAAACCACGCTATTTACTGATGTTTTTGCAGCAGGTTTGAATGACCGATTCTTTATGATTTCAAATATCCAATTCCCAAATAATGGTATGTGTACTCCAGTGGGTACTTGAAAAAATGTTGGTTTTGCCTTGTTAAACCTAAGTGCAGTTATAAAATAACAGATTTCTGAAAGGGCTTCAGTTTCAAGTCTCTTAGTTTTACCCACAGCATTGATAAATTTTGGTTTAAACTCAGTGAATTATTGTAATAAAGGACATTTTGTTTATATTAACATAATAAAGCCATATGATGTACATTTATAGGAAACACATTTCTGGTTTGGTACTAAAGCCTCACTGATTGGGCTGTAGAGGCACAAAAAAGGTTGAGAAACAGTTCTACTACTCCATTCTTTGCCATTCTGATGTACTAATTAGTTTTCTGCCTGAAGGCCAATCCATCATAGTCTGTTGATGCAGAGCAGATTGAGTGAGAGATATTCAAGATCTATTCTGTGTGACTTGTGTTAGCCTGTAATAACTCATATCTTCAACTTTCATGTGTCAGCATTTTGCAATGAAGTTTTATAATTCCTACAGGCAAGAATCTCACCTAACCGTGGAGCTCAACAGGCTGCCCTGGGCGCAGAAGAGCGGTGGAAAAGTACAAACACCATAGAGCGGTGATCTAGGCCAAAGACTATTACATAACCCACTGACAGGTTCGAACAATGGCATTCATAGTTTCCCTTAGATAACTGGCCTCAAAACAGTTACTTTGTGATGAACTGAATGTTACTCCTCTCTTTCTTCTTTCTCGATTTCTTTCACATTTTGACATTTGCCATCGCTAGTCTGTGTCCTTGTCAAAATCAAAATTCAACTAAATGCTTTTCCAGGAGTTCGTTTTTTTATTATAGTGGATAATGGTAAGTAAAAAACTGTTGTAGTAGTGTTGGGGAATAACTAGCAATGCTAACGAAATTTTTCTGTAGCATGCCATGACAGTAGCTGAGATGTTATTGTGCCATGTTTATCTCTAAATAGCCTTCACATATCATCCAGTAGTGATAAATTGACAACGGCATTAGCTTATAGCTTGAGAAGTTACAGTTTCAAAGTACTGAGATGACAGCAGCTGAGTTGTGTGAAATAAAGTTTAGATTTTACAGCAACAGACAACTTAGCATGAGCTTATAGCTTGAGATGACAGCAGGTGAGGTGTATTAAGAAGTCTAGCGTAAGCAACAAGCAACTTAGCACTAGCTTATAGCTTGAGAAGTTACAGTTTCAAAGTAGCTTGAGATGACAGTAGCTGAATTGTATTAAAAATAGTCTAGCTTAACCAACAAGCAACTTAGCATTAGCTTATAGCTTGAGATGACAGTAGCTGGGTTGTATTAAAATAATCTAGCTTTTACATCAACAAGCAGCTTAGTTTTAGCTTATAACTTGTAGTTAACATTAGCTTACAGCTTGAGAAGATAAAGTTTTAATGTAGCTTGAGATGACAGCAGCTGAGTTGTATTAAAATAGTATAGCTTAAGCAACAAACAACTTAGCATTAGCTTATAGCTTGAGATGACAACAGATGAGTTGTATAAAATATAGTTTAGCTTTTACAGCAACAAACAACTTAGCATTAGCTTATAGCTTGTAGTTAGCATTAGCTTATAGCTTGAGAAGTTACAGTTTCAAAGTAGCTTGAGATGACAGCAGCTGAGTTGTATTAAAAATAGTCTATCTTAAGTAACAAGCAACTTAGCATTAGCTTATAGCTTAGTTTCAAAGTAGCTTGACAACAGCTATGTTGTGTTAATAACAATCTAGCTTTTACAGCAACAAGCTACACAATTTGAGAAGCAATGTAGCACAACAAAATTAGATCAATCGTTCAATAGTAAGATATTGCCCCTTTAAATATCTTTATTGTACTTAGCATTAGTTCATAGCTTGACAGTTTTCTCAATACTGATGTGAGGTAAAAAATAGGATTTTCAGGATTATGAAGTTCAGAGGTAAGAAAATTGTTTTTTAAAAAAAACAAGGCAGCGTGAAGTTATTGACATGATAATGTTGATAAAGCCATTGTTAACCAAACAAATGGGATTGAAAGCATACTTCTTGCCTTTGGCGTAGTCAAAGCCCAAGGCATTTGTTTGGACAGCAGTGCTCTGTGGGTGGGGACGGTCTATCTAATGAAGACTATTGAAACCAGATTTTGGGGTCTGTTCTCTATAACCTCCTGACATCACCTCATTCTCCCCCAGCACCACATTTTGTATTAAAAGGGTTTGTAGCATTATATTAGAGAATATGAAACATCAAGGGAGTGCAATTTTGACTCCACCCATAGTTGAAGCACACGTCAAGACATCTGCTAAATGAGTAATAGGATATGCTGTAATTGTGATATGTACTAATGCGCACAAATTTACAATTGCATAAAACGTGGGTTGTGTCACAAGCGATATCTGACACTTTCTAAAGTGGGTTTTGGAAAATTATAGTAAAAAGCAGCAGGAAAATTATAAATTCCATTATATTTCCCTTGTGAGGATGCTGCGCTCAGTTGAAAGGAGCCGCTCGGTCAGCGCATGTGTTTTGTCATGTTCCTGTCTCATACGTCCTGTGGAGAGGTCTGTCAGTGCTGAGGTGAAGGTCATGCTCTTGGAGGCCAAAGGTTAAAGGAGAAACCACACTAGTACAGGGTTTAAACTTAAGGACTGATAAAAGTGGATACCTTTAATGCACGCTGGTTTTGTTCACTGAAGACCACCTATCGCACTTTAGACAACTGGATTGGACTATTTTGCACCTCATCAGTTTGAACAAGAAGCCTGATAGCAAGAAGCAAATTCTTTTTACTAACCTTCATGTTGTTCCAAAACCTGCATGATTTCTTTCTTCTGTGGAAAACAAAAGAAGATATTTCACACTGCTCTTTTCCATACAACCAAAATATATAATGACCAGTTGATGCCAAATTACTATAAAGGGGAAAAAATAAGCACCATAAAGTATCATAAAAGTAGTTTGATTGTCATTTTTGGGCATCTTTGGTTTGGAACGGGCAGTAAATAATGCAATTTTTATTTCTTTTTAATTTATTATTTTATTTTATTTATTTTTATTTTATTTATTATTTATTTAGGACTTCACAATAAAAATTTAACACTAGCTTGGTAGGTCAATGCAGACATGTTCAAACTTAAACATCATAGACAATATGACTGATTAAATCTCATACACCTTTACTGACTTGTGAACATTGCAGGCTTGAAGGAGGAACATTTAGTTCCTGGTAACTCCTAAATTCCTAGAAACAAAGCCGGGCCACACCAGTCTTGCGCATTCCAGGACATCATGATCAGACGACAAGTTCTTCCAGCCTCTGGCATGTTTGTAGATGACACATGTCAGATCAAGGATGGAAAACTGTATGGGCTGACCCTCCTCCTGACTACTCCTGAGACTAGGGCCTTTAAACAGAGATCTGCAGTGCAAGTGATCATAGATGTGATGTTGTTCCTGCTGTTCTCAGTTTAGCTCCCATTCTCTCAACCACACAATCTTGCTCTCTTTCTCTTCTTCTGTCTCTCTCGGGTATCTTTGACAAATAAGTCCCAGTTTTGAGATTTATATCGCTCACAACATGCTTTTTAAAAATATATCTCAAAATACAGAATTCCAGGAGAGCTTGTTTTCGCTTTTTATAGTTTAGAGAGAGAAGGGAAACACTAAAACTGGGTAGCGTCACTTTAGGGTCTCTGATCATCAAGAGTAAGTCGCAAAAACGACCAAGCAGTGGTCATTACTGCATTCAAAACACATGCCACTGGATATCTTTAGCCTTTACAGGGTCACAGCACGTATTACATTGGAAAATAGCCTGTAAGAGCCTACCTGCCCATTAGGAGGAATGCGGGAGGTTTTGCACTGCAGAGCGTCGAGACTTAGAGTCTATCATTTACTGCTGAAGCCTACAGCAGCCCTCTTAAAGTTACAAAAATGTGCCGGGAGCGCAAAATACCACAAATATGCAATAAGGGTGTTTGTGTGTTCTGCAAAGCACAGCTTTTTTGGGCTTTTTTGTAACCAATGGGGTTTTTTAAATGAGGAAAACCTGATCCCTAAAGCTAAGTCTTATAGTAAATTATTCAACATCTACAAATAGATCAAAATCATCTGCGCATTATTAATTCAGTGAATTTAAATGTAGTCAAATTGAGTGTTGTACAGCAGACAGAGATATCTTTGCAGAGATTCTTTTAGGATTTTGTAAAACATCGGGGGATTTATGTTACGGTGAGCTGTCAAGACCATTTCTGGATCATATTTCAGCCCAGAATCAAAAGAAAGGAAGGTTTATAGGACTATTAGTAGTAGTAGTAGTAGCAGTAGTAGTAGTAGCAGTAGTAGTAGATGAAGTAGTATTTACAATGACATAAATAAAAATTACTAATGTAATTACTTTTTTAAAAATAATTCTCATTTCTGTAATATGAATAAAAATTCATTTTTAAAAGTATTTATATACTATGGGATTATATTATTGCAGTTATTAGATAACACACTCATAGCCATGTGATATGGCTGTGATTTGGCCATAGGTGATATATATGTAGCCTTATCGCATGGCTATGAGTGTAATATTGCATTCATACAACAGTTCGATGGCGCAAGTGTGTGAATAAATAAGAACAACAACAGAGTGTCTTTAAAGGTGCCCAAGAATGCTTTTTCACAAGATGTAATATAAGTCTAAGGTGTCTCCTGAATGTGTCTGTGAAGTTTCAGCTCAAAATACCCCATAGAGTTTTTTAAATTAATTTTTTTAACTGCCTATTTTGGGGCATCATTAACAATGCACTGATTTACACTCGGCGCCGCCCCCTTAAATCACGAGCTCCCTGCCACATGAGCTATCGACTATATTACAGCCCATTTACAAAGTTCACACAGCTAATATAACCCTCAAATGGATCTTTACAAGATGTTCGTCATGCATGCTTCGAATTATGTGAGTAAAGCATTTATTTGGATGTTAAAGTTTTATTCTGAGTGAATTTGAGGCTGTCCTCCGTGGCTAACGGCTAATGCTACACTGTTGGAGAGATTTATAAAGAATGAAGTTGTGTTTATGCATTATACAGACTGCAAGTGTTTAAAAATGAAAATAGCGACGGCTCTCTTGTCTCCGTGAATACAGTAATAACCGATGGTAACTTTAACCACATTTAACAGTACATTAGCAACATGCTAACAAAACATTTAGAAAGACAATTTACAAATATCAGTAAAAATATCATGCTATCATGGATTATGTCAGTTATTATTGCTCCATCTGCCATTTTTCGCTGTTGTTCTTGCTTACCTAGTCTGATGATTCAGCTGTGTGCAGCTCCAGACGTTAACTGGCTACCCTTGTCTAATGCCTTTGATAATGTTGGGAACATCATGGGCTGGCATTTTGCAAATATTGGGGCGTACACCCCGACTGTTACGTAACAGTTGGTGTTATGTTGAGATTCGCCTGTTCTTCAGAGGTCCTTTAAACAAATGAGATTTATATAAGAAGGAGGAAACAATGGGGTTTGAGACTCACTGTATGTCATTTCCATGTACTGAACTCTTGTTATTTAACTATGCCAATATAAATTCAATTTTTGAATCTAGGGCACCTTTAAAACCCTCTTTCATTTTGCCACGGATTTAAAACTCCGTTACTAATTCTAAAACATCACTTTAGAACTAGTAATGAAGGAATGTTGAGTCCCTCCATTGAAACTCATTGTATTGTGTACAGTATTAGAGAGAGAGATCACCTGAGCGAGCATTACCTGTGTCTGATATAACATTCATTCTTCAGGTCGATGTCCATAATATTATATCCATTATAAAAATCCATTTGAATGTCCGTTGAGCAAAGCGATCTTTGTATTTGTCCTTTTTACACTTGTTTTACTTGATTACAAAGTCCTTTTCAATTTAAAAGTCTCTTGCGACTGACATATTCACTCGTAAAGTTTGCCACCATCAAATGGCATATCAATGTAACCTTCACTCAATCCATAGCACGCACTAATGGACCCTTTCTCAATACCAAATACAACATATTATTTATATAAAATAATATTTATTGAACAACAATATTTAAATGAACAACAATAGCCATTTAAATGAGCTCTACAGGATGTAAATTAAATATAGCCTTAATATTAAATTAATACATTTAACATAGCCCAATTTGATTTGCTCTGGAACAAACAATTGGTTAATAAGACCAAAGATTGAGCATTTTATGTACCCAAAATGAATGATATCTCATGTTTAAGCACTATAAGAGCCAGTGGTAAATCCCCGAAACATTGGCCAAGATGAAGTTGAATCACCACTGATGGCCTGGAGCTTGCATCTCTAAAAAATTGTATATTTCAGGTCTAAAAAATTATATTCTCACCTGAAAAACTCTTAAAACTACAGTTCGTGGCACAACAAAGTATAACAAGTATTTGTAAAAAACAGTGATTTTGCTCAGCCGCCATGACAGTTGCTTCAAGCTATGTGATACAAACAGGTGAGGAAAGGTAGTAGTGCTGTTATTGCAAGAATATCACATGGCTCTCAGCTTCGAGAACCAGAAATAACTCTTGTATAAATATATATGCATGGACATTCCTTATAAGTAATCAGCATTGGTTCCAAGCATCTGGAATTGTGTACATGCAATTTTCCACCGAAGGTAAGCATTTTTTTTTTTTTTTTTTTTTTTTTAAATTAGATATATTTATGCACAAACCAGTATGAGACATTCCTGGTTCATCCGAGAAGAATATAGTATCCTTTGTGGCCAGTGGAAAAAAAACAAAAAAACAACAAAAACAAATAAGTGTTTAATTGTGTTTCCGCATTGCTCTTGGGTAGAAGCAATAAAGAATTTACATTGCACGTGAGTAGGGTATAGCACACATTAACACATCTCTCTTTAGTGTATAAAGTAGCATTCATGTCTCTGATGTGGGGAAGCTATCAAATATAAGTGACAGATGAAGCATGACCTTACCTTTGAAACTCATTTCCTTTCATATGTGAGCTGCAAAATAGATATTATTAAAGTTGCTGTGGTGATTCAATTTCTTGCAGAACCCACCCCACATCCACCTCCACCCCTCCCCCAGTCTTCATTTTATCTTCTCAGCAAATGCACAGAATATTTGGAGTTCACTCTCTGAGGATGCTTTCATTCATACAGTTTTAGATAAACGTATAGACAAGACCTTATCGCTGTTTCAAAACCTATTGTCCGGCCTACCTAGACAGCATTTTTAAGGTGCACTCCACATGCAAAGGTTGCCCCAAAAGTTAGTGAAGGTATCAACTAAGATACCTTGTTTTGGTCAAAATCTAAGTCTATCCTTCACAGTCAATCGTACTGACAATGAGAGAAATGCTGATTATACTTTCATTCAATACCACATTCATTCAAAATATATAAAAAAGTGAAATCAAATAAAAAAATAGACTATTTTACCCAATATTTGTCTGTACGATGTGCTTTTATTAGACTATTATGCCATTAGCCATTAAGCAGTTCGTATCAGATTCACATGTGTGTCACTCACTTATGAGGTTCTGTTTCATTAGAAGTCTGTTGCCATGTAGGCAGTAGACAGTCAGACAGTTCACTATGTTTTGGAGCAGAGCTTTTGAGTTCCTTAGGGTTCATTTATGGGTCTCTGGGTCTGTACATTTGCTTCCAGGCAGAAATGATGTCACTAATGCTGGGCCTATTTACAGTCCAAACATGAGGGAATTTCCATCTTGGACTGGTGTTTCTATTAAAAATAGAAAACTGTCTTGGTCAAAGTGATGCTTGATATGCTTACTTAACAAAAAACACTCAAAGGATCAGTTCATTCAAGATTCAGATTCTGTCATCATTTACTCACGGCCAAGTCATTACCAATGTCGGGCTTGTTATTTGTTACTCATTTCAAAAGTAATTTTGTTACTTTACTTATTACTCCCTGGCAACAGTAATTCCTTGAAAAACCCTAATGCTCAGATTTATTAATTGGTTTGAGCAGGGCAGACTTAAATTAAGCAAATTAGTTCAGTCAAATTAACTTTTATGAGTATTTAGAACGTTATTTTTCTTTTGAGTTCACAGAACTGACATGATTTAAGTAATCTCTACTCTTTCATTGATTTGAGTTTGATTTGAGCTCTTTCTTTTAACTTAGATGAACTTAAATTTAACTGAAACTGGGCTGGGATTTATATTTCCCAGCATGCTTTGCCATGGCACTCAAAAAGGGAGAGTAAATACTAAAATTATTTACTAAAATTAATTTTAATACATTTTTATATATATTTGTTTTGTTTTCTAGATGGGTATAATGTATATTGGGATCAAAGCAATGTAGGTAGACAAACCATGTAATGCCACAATTTAAATTTAGCAACGGTGTTCCTATCATTTCTCCCGACAAATGTAATGCCAATATATCCAGCCGCTGAATGTAAGCTTTTCCATATTCCAAGCCAGCTTGCTGCAGTGATGACATCACCTACACAGATGAGTCGTGAAGATTAATTTAAGAATTACTGAATTGTTGGATTTTCAATCAGTAGGGGCTGAGGCCACAAAATTAACGTCGTAACTTGAGTCTATGGCAGCCCATTGAACCGTATGGTAAAAAGTTGTGAAATTTGGCACACTGATAGAGGCCAGTCTGAACTGTCACCATAGCAAATTTGGAGGCTCTAACTCATTCCTTCTAGCGCCACCAACTGTCCAAATTTGCTCTCACATTTATGCTAATAACATTTGAAGGGCTAGAAACAAAATTATTTCCCCTCTTATGGCTCAATATGATTCAATTGCATCTGATGATGTCATTTTCCAGTCGATTCATCAAACCGTTCACGAATAAAACATAAACGTATTCAACGAAGTGCCCGCCAAAATGAACACAAGGCTATATCTCAGCAATGTTTTATTGTATTCAGACTAATCTTGGTACATGTCATCACAAGCATTATCTGAGGCGACATGCTGCGTTTTGGCGCAGTGCCATCTAGTGGTCCGGAGATAGGAAAAATGGCTATTTTTGCTTATAACTCCTTAACAGTTTGCCCAAAAATCATAAAATCACTCTTCACTCTGACCATACCACATCAATTTGGTCACAGCGCCACCTATTAGTTGAAAATGTTAAACCGTTAAATCATTATTATTGACTTTATTTATAATTTTTCAAGTATTTTGCCTAAAATTAAATGTCTTTAATTTGTACAGAAAGTATAATCTGCTCTTTTCCATACAATGAAATACAATAAATACTGTTACACTTTATTTTAAGGTGATATTATTACAGTGTAATTACTGTGTAATGTTAATTAACTACTGTACATGTACTTTTTTATAGGGTTAGGGTTAATTATGTGCAATTATGCATTTATTACTGCATAATTATGTCACCTTAATTAATAATAAAGTGTCACCGTAAATAATTCAAACAAATTAGATGCCAATTTTTGCATCATGCTAAAAAAAAAGAAAAAAAAAAAAAGCAGCATAAAAGTAGTCCATACACTGTGAGAAAATGACTTTTTTCTGACCTGTAACTAAAACAAAGATTACTGGAGAAAATTTTACAAGAACATATTACTTCAGTTTTCAGAAGTCATAGAGATTACCTAATACAATATAACAATCATTATATGTTAAATAACATTATTACATTGAAACCTGGGTGAAAGTTTTGAGGTTGTGAAAGCCCCCCCCCCCCTTTTTTTGCACCATTTTATTGTGTATTGTGTGACAGGAATTAGGTTGAGTGTTGATGACTAGTTGACTGGAGACTGTTGTGTTAGCTTGAGTACAGAATGCCATCTTGATAATCGTCCAGTTCAGCAGCCTTCAGAAATGGAGTGTGAGATTCAGATGTTGGTCTGTTCCTTACAGTCTCTCTCTCTCTCCCTTTCTTCCCCAGTCCTGTTCCTCCACTCATGTCTGCCATTCCGTGGCCATCTGCCATGTTGGATGGATGCCTTGAGACAAATAACTGAAGTGTGACTGGGGAAGTACAGCACTGCTTGAAATCCTTTTTCAACAGCAATTCTTGGATTGATTCTGGGCCTACTGTGAACCAAAGCCCTGTATCATAACAAATTATGTATTCCAGCCTCAAATTCAAATCGCATGTTCACCGCCATTCCTGAAGGACTCGGAGTTTAGCTGACTTTTGGCAGTAGGCAGTTATGTTTCTGTTTTTTTCCTTGCCTGGCTTGAACAACTAGTGCTGCTATTTAGCATTTGACTGCAAACTAGATGATTTCATAAACACGAGAACCGTTAGCGGGGAAACCTCAAACCAGGATTGCCTAAAGTCAAGCATGTGACTGTGCTAATGCGAAAGGGAATCCCGAGATTTCCCCCTCCCTGTTACTGTAATCGCGATCAGAGCGGTGAAACACAAAGGTCTCCATGGTGATGTGTGTTTATGACAAAACACCCGTCCAGAGATGACAGTCTCATTCACCAATGTCTATTTATAAGAGCTTGAGGAAGGAACATGTGTGTGTGAGTGGGCAGTGCTGTGGAAAGCTTTGCTCACACTCCGTCCACCGCTGCTCATGTACCCGTATATGCGCTGGTTGGCGATTCAAAAAAAGAAGGGAAAAAACGGACGCTGTAGCAGCGTGCTGAAATCACCATGGCAACTTTGTCAAAGCAAATAATTGTCTGTTGTATAAACAAACATGGCTTCCTTGTCTTGTGTATTTCCCCTTTTCTTCATTTCCTTCTTTTTCAGCTTTTGTTATTTTAGTATTATCTGTATTCTATTATAGATTTTATTTCAGTTTGTTTTTATTTATTTCCATTTTCCAAGGCAACATTTCCAATTTTCATTTACTAGATGTTTTTCATCTAATATTTATATTTTAATTCTGCTTCATTTCAATGAACAAAAATGTTTTTAATAGTTTTAGTTTTAGTTAACAATAATAATCTTGAACAATAAATGACCAAGCAAGTTCATGCATGTTAATTCCACACAATACAAGAAATAAACATAACATTCATATGGAAGCTTGTTTCTGCTGCTGAATAAAAAGGTAATTGCGACTTTTTATCTCACATGTTTTTTCTCACAAAACAAAATGTGCAAAAAAAAAAAAAAAAAAAATTCAGAATTGTGAGATATAAACTTGCACATGTGAGAAAAAAAGTTTAAATTGTGAGATATAAACTTACAATTGTGTAAAAAGTCAGAATTGTAAGATATAAATTCGTGATTGCAGAAAAAAAATCAGATTTGTGAGATATAAACTCGCAATTGTGAGAAAAAAGTCAGATTTGTGAGATATAAACTCACAATTGCAGAAAAAGTCAGATTTGTGAGATAATTTTTAATGATCTAATGCGCACAGCACTTAGGGCGTGTCCGAATTCACTTTTGCTAGTTTAAGGATGGGAAAAATGGTCAGCGCGCCCGGCGCATGGTCTAAAAGGGTTGTTCCTATTCTCTTAATGAGTCATGGGTATGTTTTGGGAGTAACGTGAAATAAACCAATCAGAGTCTCATCTCCCATTCCCTTTAAAAGCCAGCTGTGATCGCGCCATGGCGGATTCACTATTTACATGCCGGAATTTGCAAGTGGAATAACTGAACGCATCTATAGTAAGGAAACAGATCTGCAGACCATCTATGGGAAAAGCCTTATCTTTATGCACACAATAATAATCTTTTACATTTAATCCTTTTATTTTTAATATTTGGCATGTTTGTGGGCTGCTGCGCTTCCCTGTGTGTATAATAAGCAAAGTGTACGTGCGTTTGCACCCGCATATGGGCACATATTACTAATGCGCTCTTTAAAGGTGCCCTAGAATTAAAAATTGAATTTACCTTGGCATAGTTAAATAACAACAGTTCAGTACATGGAAATGACATACAGTGAGTCTCAAACTCCATTGTTTCCTCCTTCTTATATAAATCTCATTTGTTTAAAAGACCTCCGAAGAACAGGCGAATCTCAACATAACACCGACTGTTACGTAACAGTCGGGATCATTAATATGTATGACCCCAATATTTACATACGCCAGCCCATGTTCAAGGCATTAGACAAGGGCAGCCAGTATTAACGTCTGGATCTGTGCACAGCTGAATCATCAGACTAGGTAAGCAAACAAGAACAATAGTGAAAAATGGCAGATGGAGCAATAATAACTGACATGATCACTATCAAACTCATTCAGAATCAAATGTAAACATCCAAATAAATACCACACTTACGCGATTAGACATGCTGCATGACGAACACTTTGTAAAGATGCATTTTGAGGGTTATATTAGCTGTGTGAACTTCGTTTATGCAATGATAGAGTTGAGAGCTCCAGGGGCAGGGAGCACTAGAATTTAAAGGGGCCGCAGCCTGAAAATAGGCAGTTAAAAATATTTTGAGCTGAAACTTCACAGACACATTCAGGGGACAGCTTAGACTTATATTACATCTTTTGAAAAGACGTTCTACAGCACCTTTAAATAACAAAACAAATATTGCGGCATTGACTTTAGACCAGGTGAACACACCTCATTTTCAGACCAGCACACCCATGGGTGCAAATGTATTTGCTATTTAAACAACGTGGCACAGGATGTGAAAATGATAACTGCGTCAGGCTGAAACTAGCAAAAAACACTTGTGTCGCACCTGGATTGTATGATAGGACCCATAAACTCGCAATTGCAGAAAAAAATCATATTTGTGAGATCTAAACTTGCAATTGCGGAAAAAAATCAGAATTGTGACATATAAACAATATTAGCTAACAAATATTATCTTTGCTCATACGAGTAATGTAAACTTTAGGAGCAAATCCTTCTGTTTGTTTACAGCTTAACAATCATCAGTGATGTAAACACATAGCAACGCACTGATAACAAGAACTAACTGAATAGCAACGTCCTGGTAAACACTCCAATACCCTAGCAGCACCTTAGCAACCAAAAAGCAACTCACTTAAACACATGTAAAAAGTCTTAAATACAACATAACAACACCCTGGCAACCACCCATGACACCTTATATTGTGTTTTGCAAGCACTCATATTTTCTAAAAATAAAAATCTACTTTTATTTTGATATATGACAAAGCGTCTATTTATACAGAAAATATAAGAGAAATATCAAAAACGTCTGGATATATTTTCTAGAATATACTTAAATGCAACCTTGAAATGATTTTAGCGTAGTAAGCATTATAAAACTGCACTGTAAAAGATTATTTTCATGTTTTGTTATAACAACATTTTCTTTTGTCAAATCAACTTCAAAAAAATAATGTGGTTCAGATACCATAATATTTTGAGTTTCTGTCGATTAAACCAATTGCCTTCATTGTATTAATTCAATTCAATGAACTCAAAATTTTAAGGCAAGTTTTAAGTTTGTGGTTTTGTAATTGTATTATTTTTTGTTTAAAATACTTAAAATAAAAATGTTTATTTAACATTTAATCATTTTAATTGTTAAAAATATTTCTCTTCAAAACAATTGAAAGTCTTCTAACTCAAGTCACAAAGTTCAAAGGAAATTGTGTGTCAGAAAAGTTTGTGTGTGCTTCTTTGAGTTTATCTCCATGGAGACGACAGTGGCCCTGACTGGAGATGACAGCGCTTCGCAAGGATTTATTTGTTATGTTCTCTCTCTCTCTCTCTCTCTCACACACACACACACACACACACACACACACACACTGGGTTTCCATGTTTCTTTCCATATAATGATTTTTACACTCTACAAACTTATTCTCGCTAACTCTACCCCTAAACCTCCCCATCACAGAAAACTTTCTGCATTATTACATTTTCAAAAAACATCACTTTATAAGTCATTTTTTTCTCATTAGGGACCAAAAAATATCCCCTCAAGAACAAGGATTTCAAATATTGCATCTTTGTAGGGACATTTTGTCCCCATGTAACATAGGGTTTACCAGGACTACACACACACACACACAGGTCCCACAGTGCCAGACCACAGTCACATTCACTTCTGTTTCATTTCTAAAGAAAGTCAGTTATAAACACGTCTGTCACAGCACAGAAAGAGAAAAGGAAAGCTCTCATTTACGCTCAGATTTAACGATCTGCGGAGTCTCATTGCCAAAACTGTGCTGCGACCTCTCTCTCTTCTGCCAGCCATTTACAGAAAGTTAAAAATGCAGTATTGAAATAGCTTCATGAGACGTTTAGATTTTAGAAACCTCCTTGCGACTTCCTATGGCTGTTTAAAAAATAATGAGACTGAATAAAAAGGCACTCAAGTTAATAGCCTTGAAAAACTGTGCAGGAGTCATTTATCAGCCCTTCCAGGAAACTGCATATGTTAGAAACGTTGGCACACCGAACAGCCTTTATTATAACGGTCATATGCATTTGATAACTGTTGCCAGTGTGAACTTCAAACTACTAATCATTCATGAAAAAGAAGTGATTTCTTTCTAATGTCACAGAAGTAGTCAGCAGTTTTTATTCACTCAGAATAACGTATGTAAATGAGTAGTTGACAAACAACATGACCACTCCAACTTTTTTATTCAACATTAAAATATTTGGTCACTATTATAAACAAATAAGGGATACTATGCTTTGCAATATATATATATATATATATATATATAGCAAAGCATAGTCCAGTTCCCAGTTCACAGCAAAAGTTCATTTAGTAACTTTTTTCTTTTTTATTAATTTTTTTAACTTAAATCTAAAAAGATTACTTTAGCATGTTATATTGTAGGTTGGTGTGTTCAGACAAAAGAGGCACATTAATAAATTCAGAGAATAAAAACCTAATTTGTTGGAATTAATCCTCGATTACATAAGAGAAGCCAAGCCAACTGCAAAGAACAATGTTAAACAAAGCTGTGTTTTTGAATGAAGCAGAAGACAGACACTAGCGTACACACCCACCACTCACTGGGGGCTCCGTGCCTTTGCAGTGAATCATCAGGGCAGGTCTAGGTTTGGTTGGGTTGGGTTAGTCGGGGCCGTGTGTGTGTGTGTGTGTGTGTGTGGGAGGGACGGAGCAGGGATATCCCTCCATGGCTGCATGAGCATGACTCATTCAAACCACTGCTTATAGACAGAACAACGTGTCCTGTTTGCGTTACCACAGGAAGTCCATTGCAAGATATAGCAATGCTTCACAATCACGCCACTCACACAAATATGCACACATGCAACCGCACACGTACACAAAGAAGTTTCTCAACTTGTAACAATGCAGACCACAATAAACAAACAAATCTTTTTTTTTTTTTTTTTTTCAACTTAGAAAGATTGGACATAATTATACAACTCACTGCAATTTTCAGTTGAAACGAACACTAGTGGCAGTAAAACACTAGCAACTTTTATTCCTTTTCACAAAAATTATACTACAAGGGCCTGAGGGGAACTATCAGGGCCCTCTAGGCCCTCAGATGCCCTTTTTCCAACAAGGCAGCCAGAGCCTAGTTTCAAATCTGTTCTTTGTCTTGCGACACCCAGAGCTCCAGGTCTGAACCAGGGAAAGTGGTTCGTAAGTAGCACCAAAAGATTGCTACTTGCGTAGGGGCTGACCAACAAGACGAACAGAAACTTGTGACCGCCATTTTTCAAATAGCAGCTATAAAAACGGTGGACGGAATAGGTTGTTTGCAATCACGTGGTTCTGGTGACGCGCAAAATTCCGGTGAAGCAGTGAAAATTAGAATGGAAGAGATGGAGAAAAGTCCTTTCTGTGCTTATGTTGGACGTGATCTTTATGTTATGAAGAGGAGCGATTTTTCCACTGAAGTGAAAGACTTGACTGCCATCGAGGAGGTGGATATAGAGAATGTGAAGCTGCCGTCACGCCGCGTTCAATTCTAGTATGGTTTGTTTATATCGTGACGTTAAGGGCAGTATTTTGATTTTCTGTCGTGATTGTGAAAAATGTTACCATTGTAGGTCATTTATGACCTACAATGGTACAATGGTCTAATCTAATAATGTCCCTGATTGAACCCACTCCCTATCACTCAATTAAATAATCACAATGCTGAGTGTTTTTGAAAGTTTTGTATTTTGTTTTGGTGTAATAATTAACATTACATTTGCGAGTATGACACTCACTCGGCTTGTGAATGAGCATAACTTGCACACAGCCACTTCAAAACTGTTCACAAGCTTCTATGGGTTTGATTTTGGTTGTCATTTGTTGAAATAAATGCAAAAAAAAAAAAAAAATACAGTGTGTTGGTGTCTGTCATAGATTATAAAAAAGGGTGTCTGTCCGCTGAATGCCCCTCCGATTCTCCTCCATGGTCATATGGGAAAGTGAATATTTAAAAAGACAACATTAAAGCTACACTTACATTTAACGTTACACCCTTCCAACAGAGAAATGGATCGACTTCTGTCAGCTTGTTAAACATTTATTTATTTGGACATTTTCTACCATATGATGGCTGAAGCATCAGCGTGTGACACTTTTCACGGTAACCAGATCAACATTGTGAACGGAATTCTACAAAACTTAAATGAAAACATCAAATTACCATTCTATGGGATAAAACAGCTTCTCTTCCCTGCAAACGATACCATGAAGAATGTGAATATTTAACCAAGTCAAAAACAAATAAGGTAAGCAGGTATCCATATCCATTTCAGTATCAGCAGACGCAAAATGCTATAAAAGGCGACAACTTTTAAAGTTAAAAAATGATATAAGTTATGTAAACGATAAAAGCTCGTCGGTTCTCGGTTTTATCGATACCATAAACCATAAACGATGCATAACATACGATTTTTGAGTTTTTGATAGGACTCCTATATAGAACTTTTAAATAATAGTTTAAAAAATAAAAACTTTTTTAATAAAAAGTCATCAGTTTTAAGGTTATTTTAGGAATTCGTAATTTGACAACAAACTTCTAAAACTTTTTAAGGAAAGAAACCCTTCAGCCATTAGGCAGTTGTGGCCTAATGGTTAGAGAGTTGGGTTTGAGTCTAAGGACCAGCAGGAAATGTGGGTGGGGGGAGTGAATTAACTACGCTTTCTTCCACTCTCATTACCCACAACATTACCCCTTGAGCAATGCACCTAACCCTCAATCGCTCCACGGGCGCCACAGGAAAATAAAAAAATAAATAAAAAGACTGCCCACTGCTCTGGGTGAAATGCAGAGCACAAATTCTGAGAATGGGACACTATACTTGGCCCCACATCACTTTCACTTTTCACTTTCAAATCGGCATATTCAGTTTTAGTTGTGTTCTGTAGACGTCCATTTTCTACATATTAGGATTTTTCCACCTAATGCTTTCATCTCTGTGATTGGTGGTCCAGCTGTGAAATTACAGAGGGCCAAGCAATAGCAAGTCAATGAGAGACGAATTTCAAATTACAGGAAAATTGACTAATCGTATCATCCCTTTTAATGGGTGGGGCTTCCCAGACAGCAACATAGTGTGGCCCAGATCCAGCCCACATCTGGTACATGTGGATTACACCCGGGCCAGATGTGGGCCAGATCAGGGCCAACACTATGTTGCTGTCAGGGTTGTTATCATTAAGTTTAAAACAAGTTCCACCTGCAATGAGGAGGAAGTACCACGGTAGGGTGAAAAACTCATTTTCTACTCCAACTTCACCATTGTTTTATCTTTTTCCGTAAAGGCTGTTTGACTTAGTCTTTGCACGTTCACTTTGTAGACACTGGATTGGTACTTCTGTCTATGTCACGCATGACCTTTCCAACGTGATTACGTAATGTATGGCGCTTCACAGAGCAGTGCAAGATGAGCATTTGTGGTTAAAAAGTATATAATTTTGTAATTTTTTTTTTTTTTTTTTTTTTTTTTTTTTTTAGAAAATGACATATTGTTTCACTAGAGAAGACCCTTATTCCTCATCTGGGATCATGTAGAGCTCTTTGAAGCTGCACTGAAACTGACATTTGGACCTTCAACCCATTGGTAAATCCCGGAAAGTATTCCTCAAAAACCTTAATTTCATCTGACTGAAGAAAGAAAGATATAAACATCTTGGAAGACATGGGGGTGAGTAAATTATCAGGAAATTTTAATTCTGAAGTGAACTAATCCTATACTGTGGTTGGTTGCTAGTTAGTGGTTGCTAAGCTCAGCCTCAAGTCTCCAGACCCTAGATATAGCTTTCCTCTCTGTCATTCAGTTGTTTTCATCCACTAGGTGAAATGTGTCCTGTCGCTTAGAAAACTCAACAAACAACACAATATGAAGTTTCATTTGCGTCTACAGCACAAATGGAAAATAAAAGTATTGACACTTACCTTTAAGACCTTGAAGGCAAGTTAAGGTGACAAATCTAACCAAAGAACAGTATTTTAGAGCAAGGCAATGCCTTAATTTTCCTCAGAAAGGTTGGATTAGCTTTTGTGGGACTTAAACAACACAAACAAACCCAGAGCTGGCCAATGTGTAATGAGAAACATCTGTGGCTGTTCGGCCTGGCTAGAGGTCTCACGTTTAAGCATTATGTTAGTCCACAGTTTCCAATGCCCCCCTCAGCTTGAACATCTATCCCACACTGATTTTATGCAACTCCTTTTGAAGTCAGGAAGAGGAACAATTGCAGATCTGTAAAGAACAAAACTTTTGTTGTAACAGCATGCTTATGAAATGCTAGTCGAAAACACTCATAAAGTTTTAATGAACTTAATGGATGACTAATGAAACCAGGGCTTTTGAGGTGAGGCGAAAACAGGGCGATGAGTTCAAATCCAAGACTGTGCTGAATACTGAACAATAAATGCCATCCTGCTGTGTCTCTAGTTATTGTTCAAACATCAGGGATTAGATAAAGATATCAACAGATACCAATACTCTCATACTAAATTATTCCATTGCTCATTGCCCACCCTCAAACCCTCCTCTCAACACCAGCATTCAACTCAAGGCCTGATGTCGGTATTTACTCATACTTTCCGGGGGTCACAGAGTCGCCACTCATGGCTGATGGGAACGTGTTGTTTTCCTCTGTTTTGATTGGCTGCAGTGTGCATGGGAAAGGGCCACTTGTCCTCTGAGGTTTCCCTTCTTACAGCCAACCAGAGTGGAGTTTCTGACTTGATAGGGCTTCTGTATTTGTAACCCCTCATAAGCTAAGTGGAAATGCACCCATATCCTCCCGCTGGAGTGTGACCTAAGAGAATCCATTCATGGGAATCGACCAGAATGCTGAGATAAATCTAAATCCTAACAATTCATTCGATTTCATATTTTGTAATTGTAATGTTGAGTGTATTTGTCAAGCGAAGTCATTTGACCCTGTTACTAAAGTTACTGTAAGAAAAATTATCAAATAATTTGATTATTTAAATATAAGTGAACAAATTACCACAAACAAAGATTTGGCCCTAAACTACAGCAGAAAACCCCTACTAAGTGAGAGATTTATTTTGGATAAATCTGCAACCTTGTTACTCAAGTGATTTATTTATTTATTTTAATAAAATGTATTTATATTTTTATATAATTGTTATGAAATATGGAGTCACACGTATCAATGTTTTAAGCATTCAGCAAGTCCACAGGCTTGCAAAAAGTGTTGAGCATTCTAAGCACCTACTTAAAAAAAGAAGAATTTGGGGAAAAAAAAGTGTCAAATGAATTGGTCTATATAAATTTGTCTTTAAATGTAGAATTCTGGAATTCCATTCTGGAAATGGAATGGAAATATCAAAGGCCTTTGCGAGTTAAAGATGCCTGAATAAAGCAATGAAAACTAAAACAACATCAAAATATTCAAGATCAAAGGGATTCTACATATTCGTCTGAATGAGGAATTACTCTGAGGACTTCGTTTATTTTCAGCCTTCTTCTCGCTAAAGGCGAATATTAATAGGTATTTGAGCTTGTAGTGCATTCTACAAATTGCTCATGAAGTATTTTTGCTTTGTGCAACAAGCTTTGGAATATAACAAAATCAGTACTAATCAAGAAAGTTTCTAATCTGATTACACAAACGGCTTAAAATGGAATCCATTTAAGAACTGTGCATATCATTTTTTGTTAATATTATATATAAAGTAAGCAATACAAACTCTACTGATAAAAATCTGTCAAGCAAAAGCATGTACTATGATTCACCGTGTTAAAACATACGTCGATTTTTCATATCTCAGGATATGCCTGAATTATCCATCAGTCTGACTTTTATTGACCACACTTCTCTGACCAGCACTTTTACAAGCATATGATTTTGTGCATAATGACATAATGGACCATATCTCTCCCGTTAAATAAACACATTCAGTTCTATTCATTCATATCCAGATGTGTCTTTGTCCATTAATAATCTGATGGATTTATGCTAAATATTTGGACATAATAAATCTGCCCAGAAGAACTAATCACTGGATTTCAATAACAGAGCAAGAACACTGAAGCTGCAACTCAAAGTTGTATCACAATCTGTCCTTTATACAGCCAGAACATGTGTGATCTTTCAAACAACTCACCAATCCAACAAACATTTATGTTCTGGGGATGGAGAAAAACATGGCATTGCAAATACATTCTTTAGTCTTTTAATAACATGGTACATGCTGCCAGTCAAATCAACAAGTCTTCACAATGCTAAATACACTGTGTTGTATATGAATGGATTTCAAGCCTGTTTCACTGAGCACTGCATGAGCATGCAAAAACTATAAAAAAGTGCTTGAGTAAACCACACCAACATAAAAACATGCCAGAGACTAGTATTTGGTGGTATTCCCATCTGGCGGGAAAGTCTAAACCATGAGAATCTGCTTATACAACACATATGTACTTGATCACAGTGAAGATCTGGTGCAATGAAACAAACAAATGTGTGTCTGAAAAGCTTATCTGCACATCATGCAATTCATTGACCTTGTCATATGCATTATTGTTGCTTAACAAGTCAATTGGGTGAAAACCTCAGATGCAACGCCAATGAAATGGTGATGAACCATCGCAGTCAAATTTTGTAGAGAGCATACTGGGGAGGAAAAGTCTTTGAGAAAACACATCTGTTTTCAGACTAACATCTCCGTCATATGTTTATCACTAATAGAGAGTGAGAGTGATTGGACACTCCTCAAACGTTCCCTAGAGTTTCTTGAGACTTCAAGAAGCATAATAATCACCATCTTCCACAGCTGAAGACCACAGCATAGTTGAAGAATGAATAAGAAAGCAAACAGCGTTTGAAGGTATTAAAAAGAAACACGAGTCACTTGTGAAACGGTGAGTCACTTTGAATCCTGCCAGCCTTTTATTTTTGAACTCTTAGATTTATAACCAAACCCAGGCTTCATCATGTGACAAGAATGAATCGGAGCATGTGGTCTGTGAAAACAATGGTGCACCATTCCTTGTTACTGGACAGTGTAAATCAGCCATTGTAGATGGGAGTTCTTTCTGGTTGGTGGACCTAGTTGCAGCTTCAAACGGCATGACCATGGACTACCTACAGTCGGTTCAGTGGCAAGAACTGCTGGCTTTGTGCAGCTTCCCGGAGTCGTTACCAGTCCGCCTAGAAACAGTTGTGTTTATAAGATACCAGGTTGATAAATTACTAGATTTGCCAATGTTGGACGAACACACTCTTGTTGATTGCTTTAACCCTCAGGGGTCTGAGGATTTTTGGGGCCCTGGAGAAGTTTTGACATGCCCTGACATTTGCATATTTCCATATTAATGGAAAAAGTGTCATTACACTATATTCAGCACAAACTAGGCTACAATAATATGTGAGGAACATGTATATACATGTTTGTATTTTTGAAGGAATAACGTTTATGCATGGTTATTGAAAAAACAAAAAACTTAAGTCACTGAAATAAAGCCAAAAAATATATATTAAACCTGTGTTCACAAGACTTCTGGGTATTGGAGGTTGTAGACTAGAGTTTTTGCTTCAAAATTATGTAAAAATTATCATTCCTACTCCTTCATATAAAACAATAGAGAGATTTAAATTTTCTAAAACATCTTTGGTCAAGAAACACAGTATGCGTGGAGGCGTGAATAATCATGAATAATGGGTGATTCTCACCTGAGAAGACAAAAGAATCGTATAAAGAGCTCTAATGACCTGCATAAATAATGAGGCATTTCAGTCAGGTAGGCTGTGAAAAAACCCTCTGTTGATCATGTCTCAAGCTCATCATAATGTAAATCAAACATACAGAAAAAACAACAATACTGTGAAATATTATTACAATTTAAAATAATGGTATTCTATTATATTCTTTAAAATATAATGCATTTCTATGATACAAAGTGTCTGAACAGTTATGTTACCTCTATGGCATTTCATATAGGCTTTTAGCTTAAAAGCATGCACATTTGGAGAAATATTGATGGATTCTCATGTTTATGTCAATTTTCTATACAGAGGAGTAATATTTATTCAGGATTTATTGTCATCACTATGAGCGCTGGATACTGTATTTTCAATTCATACTTGCAGCCGGAGGGCGCTCTGTGCACTTTTAGTCCACAAATGCCAATGCTAAAGAAGAATAGGCAATCCAGGAAATAACTGAACTAACAGAGGCCAGAGATCGCTAACTATGGCTATTCAAAACACTTTTCAAGACAATAAATACACGATTGAGACGATGAATGCATGTATTGCGTCTGAATAGAGCTGACTCCGTGGGCGTGGCCGCATTAGCGGATAATGAGCTGAATCACAGACTTCTGACACGGCTCTCTTTTCATACAGATTACATAAACACAGAAGGTTTGTTTTCAATTTGACTTACACGATTTAAAACCTGACATTTCAATGTTTCTTTAGACACAAGTCTAATTTTTTTGTGATTAGTATTCACTAAGTTACAGTTCATTTTCTGAGAACTATCAGATTGGACTTCGTTCAGAGGGAGACGAGAGATCACGCATCATGTTAGTTTTCTTTATTTTACAAAAAGCACAACATTTTGTTTTTACTCTGAGTGTACACAAATAAAAGAAGATATTCTACAGATTAAAATGGTGTATAGCTCTTAATTGTATGTGCAACATTGACGGAGTATTTTGAGTCTCTTTCACACTGGTTAGAAAAAAACCACGGTGATCACGCCGGCGTGACCGCCGACCCGAGGGAGTTAAATGTTGGTCAGACAGTCTCTTCCTGTCTAAGTGAGTGGTTCTGGGCCAGAATAGGCCACAATGGGGACCAGACCAGTGTTTCCCAATGCTGGAGGCACCATTTTGGATATCTCTCTAACCCCTTATTTGCACTGCACGTGTGCGGCACATTACGGCTCCGGCAAGGTTTTGTTCCATCCTCTACGAGGTGTCAACCCACACCAGGAGTATTTCAGAAGCGAAGCGGCTGGATTTGCGAGACTGACATTGTCCGACAAGCTTTGCTTGTCCGACGTTGCCCTACTTTGTTTTGTTGTAGCCTACAGACAAAGTTAATACACGTAAAAGTCCAGCTATGGACGACAAGGATAAAAGATTTTCAAGTTTTTCAACTTTAAATCTCTTGCCTTCAATTTCTGGGCTCCTAGTGATGTGAAATATGAGCAGGAGTCTACACAGGGTGATTATTTTGACTTTATTTTGTATTTGAACTGCGTGGCTTGGACGTGGCGTCCGTCAAAATTAGACTCGGTGCCAATCTTTAGCAAAACGTGTCATGGTGCGGCTGGTGTAAACACAAGCATTGACTAGAGTGGCCGCGATCGACTCCGGTGGCCGCATCGGAGCTATAACGTGGCGCAGATGTGTGCAGTGTAAATTCGGCTTTATCTAGCCCATCCATTTCGGGTCTTGAAGTTTCCACTAATGAGTTGTTTCAGGTGTGTTTCATTAGAAGTTTGAAAATGTGTAGTGTTGGGATGCCTCCAGGAACAGGGCTGGGAAACCTTGGACCAGACTGCATGCTGATAGGACGGTCACAACCCTGCTTCTTGGTGAGTCCTTTTAACCATTGTTAAGTTTGGCTGGAGCAAGCAGTGATAAAGAACAGCTGCTCAAGGGTTGGGGCTTATGTTTTGGGACCATAGCTGGAACAGGAGGATGAGAGATGGAATTTAAGTAGGTGTAATGGATTCATCCCTGCATCCAGTGTCCTTCCAACCCCCTAGCAATTTACAAACACCTCCCCCTTGTTCCGAACACTTTCAGGAGGTTTATTGACTGACATTTCAGGAAAGACGAGGGGACCGTGTGCCGGCAGTAACTGGAGTGGTGACAAATCGCTTTATGGAAAGAGCAACCTGTTTACCAGGAAGCCAGATTGTCCCCTCACCCTACCGTAAGCCTGCAGGGCCTAGAACCGGACAGACCTTCACCGTATTGATTGGTCCTGCCCCCTCCCTCATGGGACGGATCATTTATTTTCAGGGTGATATAAGTGGAACTGATTAGAACACGGGCTGATTGATTTGCTTACGCATGTGTCGTGGCACTCCGGAGAAGATGAAGCCTTGCGGGAAAGGAGAACAATTAACCGATCTTTGCCAGGACCTCAGACAAGGGGCATTATCGTCGCCGTCCGAGTGAGCATGAGTGTGCCACTGCATTTGTGAATGTGACAAAGAGTCTTCCGAGAAAAAACACATGCAGCATTCATTTGCATTTCATTGTGTTTGCAAAAACTGCAGCTCTCAAAAACGAGGAGATAAATGATGGCGCGTCGCTAAAAGTGCTCGCTCTCACTACGCTGCTCTGATTTATTCCGTTTGAGATTTCGACCTTAACGCAGGTGTGTGTGCTGCAAATGCCGCTGGCGTCCTTGTCTGAAGAGTTTCTGCATCCAAGTAATTCTAATGAGCCCACTTCACTTGTGATTGACTCTTTTTCTGACAACAAAGTGATGTGTGTCCTTCTCTCGAACAATGATAAAAGGAGCAGGAGTCCTCAGAGAAGCCTGACTAAAATGCATTCATCTTGTCACATGCATCGTCCTACTGCTCTACTCATAAACTCAATGCAGTGCTCACTGCTATGATCTTTTTGAAAAAGTTTAAACCTGCTAGATTAACCTCAATCATATTTACTCTATGCAATACATACCTTGCGTATATTTAGGCCTGGTTTCACAGACAGGGCCTAGATTAAGTCAGGGTTAAGCCTTAGTTCATTTAGGGCATTTAAGTAGCTTTTATAAATGTGCCTTAGGAAAAAAAACATTTTCTTAAGCCTTGTCTGTGAAACCAGGGGTTAATGTATGTTGTATATATAATGTAAAGACTATCAGGAGGTATGCTGTGACTTTACTTACCAATCAAGCTTATGATTTTCACCTGGTGGATGAAAAATCTCATAAACATTGATGCAACATTCATGGCCTGGCTCTGAATTCTGAGGACTGAGGTGGAAATCAGTCATACCTATAGACCAGAATATCATAGAGACTTGGAGTAGAGGTCTTCACGGGTCCAAAAATTCATACCCAAACCCGAAGAGACCCATAAATGTGCTACACGGAACCGACCCGGGCCCGACTATTATTTTGAAAGTTGGACCCGGACCCATGTAGAACCGAGAAATGCCATAAATGTACTACCCGGACCCGTCTATTATTTGAATGCTGGACCCGAACTGGACACAGACACAGACCCGACTGGACCCGATCGGCACATAGGTCTATTCCACAGCAAATTGCTATTAATAAGTCAATAAAGAAGTTGTGAAAATAAAACGTTTTGTCTTATCTAATTTTAGTAGTCTTCTCCCTTGTACCTAACTGTGATGCACAATCCTCCTTGCCAAGAAAGTTCCATCCATGTTATTCCAGCTTTAAAAGTCCACTTGCTGTCACGATGACAAATGCGACTTTGCAGTTTTGCATTTTGTTGTATCTTGAGTCAACTCATATAATAAAATTGACTGTTTGCCCTTTTGAACTATAATAACGATTGCTTGTTCAGTGACATGGCCGCTGACGTTAGCATTACTTATTTGCGATCATTTCTGTGCTTTCTGAGCCTAGTCTGACCAAAACTTTAGATATAAAAAGATGTTTCATTCATTTTTATTATAAAAATAGGAGAAAGGAAGTGTGCTCGCATGAGACTGCACATGCGCGTTAGCTGGAGCAACCTGAAACATAAGCTTTTAAACGCATTTTGAGCGTTATAGAAAACATTCATGTGATAGTTCATCTCAGATTTTGTTGATGATTTGAAATATGTTATTTAAAGGTGAGTGTGCAAGGCTGCAAGCAGTTTTTGCGATCTGAAGTTTGTTTGCATTACTGTTGCACACAATAGGAATAGGAAAACTCGTTCGCTTGCTTTAACTCCGCCCGCTCCGCTTCTGATGGCTGGGGTCGCTCGTGTTTTTTTCACCTTATTTCCCGGCTCATACTTTGTAAGTTACACACGCACAGTGCTGACTGACTCTGAACACGGCCGGGTGATCTCCGAGTCAGATCGGCTCGGGTATACACACAATGTTAATCAGACCCGGGAACCAAAGTAATAGATTGGGACCCGACCCAGACCCGGCTGACCATTTAAAATATAGACCCGAACCCGTACGGGTCCTGGGTCCTCGGGTCTCGGGTACTCTTTGTAGACCTCTAACTTGAAGTCTTGATGGTTTCCGCTGACTTGGAGCAGTAATCAACCATTGAGTAATGCCTTAGCAACCGCCCAAAATATTTTAGAGCTACATGACATTATACATCACAAACCAATCTTGCCTCATCATAAAAAGGTGAAATGATTTGCTATTTTTAAGAAACTTTGACCTTTGGCCTTTGACCTTGACACACAGTCATGCAGGTAAACAGAGGTCCTCTCTATTATATAACTCCCTTTTTTTTCATGTTGGTAGCACCACATGATCGGCAAACACAAATTTTTAAATATTAATCAAGCAGATTTGATAAAATACAATATATATATATATATATATATATATATATATATATATATATATATATATATATATATATATATATATATATATATATAAACACTTTTTTCCTACACTGTAAAAAATGATTGTTGGTTCAACTTAAAAAAGTAAGTTACCTGGTTGACTTAAAATTGAGTTAATTGAAATTAAACATTTGAGTTAATACAATTAAGGAGATTAGTTTAACAAATAGAAACTCAAAATATTATGTTATCTGAACCACATTAAGTTTCTAAGTTGAGTTGACAAAATAAAAAGAAAAAAAAAGTTGTCATAACCAATCATGAAAATTATTTTTTACAGTGTAAGAAATAATGATAGAATATTATGCCAAGCTATTTAAGCCTTTATTTTTAAATAATTTTGTAATATAGCTTAGGATACCATATTATAATATATTATAATTATTATCATACAATATTATATCAGGACAGTCAGATAACAAAATTTACTTTAATTAAAAAATTCAAAACAATCATAGAAGAGGTTTATTAAAATAACTGTCCATTAAATTCATTTGAAATTCTGCATACAGTGAATTAACTGCATTTTAATATATTTATGAATGCATTAATAGATTTGGACTGAATTTAAAAAAAAAAAAAAAAAAAAATAAGGACATCATTGATTTCAGCAAATTCTACAGTATATTCAGTTGCTCTAGGGTATATTACTCTCTCTCTCTCTCTCTCTCTCTCTCTCTCTCTCTCTCTATATATATATATATATATATATATATATATATATATATATATATATATATAATAACATGGCTATTATGCAATCTGTGAATTCCCCACACAGTCCCCCCACAGATCCACATCCACCTTAAGCTAAAACTTTCCCAAATGCCACAGTGATATTTTCAAGCCAAATTCCTTCTTCCACATTCTCCCACTCCTCACCGATGAACCTCATCTGCCTATATCCCTACAGGAAACTATAGCACTGCCTTGCGTGCGTGTGTGTATGTAGGTGTGTGTGTGTGTGTGTGTGTGTGTGTGTGAGTGTCTGTGAGAGAGAGAGAGCACTGGTGTGTGGGGGGCCCCAAAACTCCCTTCTGCTCACATTCCAACTGGGTTAAGTAGAAAGACTGACACAAATAGCCCATCCTTCATGCACACAGACTGCGAGGAGATGGATTTTCCAGAGCTAAAGACTCATTCCTAATTCCTCCTCCAATTTTGTGTATCTGTCAAACAGCTTACTACAGCACATTTAAATGTCAGTTCAGTTGATGAGTCATAAGAAAGCTGCTTAATTACACGTAGACAAAATGTGACTCTCTCACAAGGTTTTTTCCGCTAAATGTTTTCCTCATCTCATCCCGAGGGTCTCTCAGAATACGGGCTAACACTATACCTCTTCCCCTATCATTAATTTAAGTCATTTATCCTAAATGCTGATATAGGGATTGGGGGAGGGGCTATAACCACCCACCCTTATGACTTATTCAGCATGATGTAGTGCTGTGTCACCATAATGGCTCCTGATGCCGTCTGTAACGGATGGCGGGCACAAAGTGTCCGGCCGGTAGATTAATAAGCAGGGCTTGTGTCAATCGATTGGGTGCCGGGTATTCAGGGTGTAAAACTGACCAAGAACAGGGCTGATGAAGAGGAAGTCGCCCATGTGACCAGATAGCAAATCCCTACTAAGGTTCAGACTGTCAAACGGTGCACTTAGAGACCATTGAAGCGAGGTAGAATGTCTTTATCCTTCCTGTATTAGCCGGTGATTTTAAGCTGAATGCTTTTATCTTACAGACAACAAGCACCTGCTGGAGATCTGTGACAGGGAAATCACTGGGTATTGCTTTAACTGTAGCCAATTCAAAGTCTTTTAAAACACTTTCATCACACACTAGTTTATTTGATTTGTCTACTGACAATGTCCAAAAGTGGAGTGTCCAAAAGTATCACTGAAGAATTATGTCTCTCTTTTTCCTAGACAGTCATGAACAAATGTAATTTCCACAACATCTCAAGTAATTTATTAAATGTTGAAAATGACAGATTTCACCTTTGGGGGGGCTAGCATTTTATGGAGCCTAATCATAGACAATTAAATATGATTTAAAAAAAATAAATAAATAAATAAAAAATAATCTGCAATTATAACTTGATTGCAAACATTTCTTCACACATCACGTCTCATATTTCAGTGTGCCCTTCACCAACACTCTTGTGTCATTGGTTTATTACTGGATGTGCTGGAAATTGTGTCAGAGATAATTTGTGTAAAAATTTATATAAATCCTTTTCACACAAAAATAAAATAGCAGTAATTTTTAAAAAATACTCTTATGATGGATTTTTATAGTGTACAATTGTAAGTATGTCTAGGAAAATGGTGAAATAATAAAATATCTACACTACTGTTGAAAAGTTAGGGGTCAGTATATTTTTTTAAAGAAATCAATAGTTTTATCTAGCTAAGATGCATTTCATGATCGCACAACAATGGAGAATAAACAGAAACAGTCTTTAATAATAAATCCATTTTGGAAGATGTAGGAGAAATATAACACAACCATATACAACATTAACAACACAGAACTGAGGAAACTAAGGACTAATGCTGCCTTCACATGCTATCAGAAATTTGATAATACTTACTTCTGAAGTCTGATTACAAGCTCATTGCATTCAACTTTTGAAATGGGAGGGTGTTCATGTGCAATTTTTACCTAGAAAACTTTTATGATAATTCCGAGAGCATGTGAAGGCAGCATTAAATACACAAGGAGTGGTAATCAACTGAACAGAAACAGGTGTGTAATTCATTAGGAACTATGGAAACTAATAGGGAACACAGACAGGCAAACAGGAAAACCAAAACACCATGATAATGAGAGTGTGTTTACACAACAACAATGTACTAAATACAGAAAGGTTTTTCATTCACTTTTTTTCGCGTACAGCCAACAGTGTTGTCACAAAGATCCCCATTCACATGGACCCAAAAAACAATTAAAAACGCTGTATTCTGCTGCTAGTAGTTGGTGATATCACTTTGTAAAAAACACTACACGTCTATAGACTGAACACGTAATACCTCACTGTTTTCACAAATTCTCATTTTGTAGTTTACATGGAGACAATAATGGTATGGTTTTTAAACACTTGCTCTTTGAAACCTGTTTTCAAAGGTTCGTGTTTTCAGGGCCCCAAAATGCCGTTGTCGTGTAAATGAACGGCCACAACGCATAAACAGTTTTTAAACAGAACTAAACAGAACATAACCATTACATTTACATAGTTACTATATATATTACAAAGAAATGGTAATCTTTTGAAATTTCTAATCAAAGAATCATGGTTTTGACAAACATATTAAGTAGATAACTGTTTATAACATTGGTAATATTAAGAAATGTTTCTTGAGCAGCAAATCAGCATATTAGAATGATTTCTGAAGGATCACATGACACTGAAGACTGGAGTAATGATGCTAAAAATTCACAGGAATAAATCACATTTTTAATTCAAGTAGTACTGTGATAATATTTCACAATATTACCATTTTTATCGAATAAATGCTGCTTTGGTGAGCATGAGAGACTCAAAAACATTCATTTCAGCAGTAGTGTGTGTATAAAAGTCTTTGAAATGTATGGGGAAAAAATGAAGGCATGGTAAAAAAAAGTTTTAATAATCTTCATATAACAAAAAATAGAAGCTGAAATTGGTTGGTTTTAAAAGAAATCAACCCCTGCCACACAAAAGAAACACAATCTTCCCTCAACAATATGTGAAGAGGGCCTATTTTCAGGTCTCTTGACTCTTAAGAGGGCATTCAGTTCGTTTGATCCTGACCCAACTATGGTTAAGAAAAAGAAAAAAAAAAACCTCTGATTGTTTGGTGGGCTGCCAGAAAATGGGGAGAAAAAATAATTCACCAATAAAACATGGACAACAAGAGAAGTCATCGAGAGCAAACCTTTAAAGGCGCCGGCATGATCTCTTTCTCCTTCTGTCTCTATATTTGGGTAAACTCCCAAATGATGACAAGCCAATTAACCTGCATCATTAGTTTGAGGGCCCTTTTAAACAGAACCACAAGGATGGAGCTTAAGAAGGCTTTTGCATTATTGATCTAATGTCAGTGCCGGAAGGACTTTGTCATTGGGGAGAAGAAAGCCAGGATGGGGCGTATTACAGTAATGGCTATCTGCAGCATTTGAGAAGCTGCTCTCATTGTTAACCGCTAATGGGCAGTTACATACTGTTTGCATGTTTGCTAATGCATTGCAGATTATCTGAACCATTGTCTCTCCTCCCTTCCCCCCTCGCATCTGGAGGCAAGAGAACATGTAGTTAACTGAGCGCAGCAGTTACGCTAGCATAAATAAGAGTTTAATGTAGCAGTTCTAAAAATTTGTTTACATACAATATTGAGGCTGTGCAATAAGTGCAGGCAATCAACTTTACAAACAAGCTGGAGTTTATGAAGATGCCTATGGAAAAGCACTGTCACAATGCTTATCAGGGCTTGACATTTACACGCGCTAAAAAACCACCAAATGCGGGTGGATTTCAGCAATGGTAGTGATGAAAAAAAAATTCGAAACATATTGATACTGAGATGCTTCCAATACTCGTTTTCAGCAGGACAGATAAACGAGCTGCACTTTCTCTCTCTCTCTCATCTCTCCAACAGCCAGTTGACACACAAACCCACCTCCTCTCATTCACTCGTTTCACTTGCTCCAGGTGAATTTTGACGTGGGATTGCACATATTGCTTTGGAAGCTTGTTTCCGGGACTAAAAACAAACAAACAAAAAAAATGTTGCACCTTTTTATCTCACAATTCTGACCTTTTCTCTTGAAATTGAGAGATTTAAACTCGAAATTGCACGTTATTAAGTCAGAACTGCATGATAAAAAGTCAGAATTGTGAGATGTAAAGTCGCAATTCTGACTTTTTTTCTTGCAATTGCGAGTTTTTATCATGCAATTCTGACTTTATAACTTGCAATTCTGACTTTTTTCCTCATATATATATATATATATATATATATATATATATATATATATATATATATAGATAGATATAAACTTGCAAATGCATCTTATTTTATAATTTTATAATAACTTTATAATATGCAATTGTGATTTTACATCTCACAATTGCGAGAACAAAAGTCAGAATTGTGAGATAAAAAGTCACGATTAACTTTTTTTATTTTTAATTTCATGGCGGAAACAAGATATTGCGCATAATTTTAGTCATTCCCACAGATTTTGTACTCACACCCAGAGTGCGCACACAAAAATCCACCTCTCAGTACTAAACTGAGTTCTTTTTTGCTGCTTAAACAGTCAAATACAAACAAAATAATGTCTAATGTGAATGTACAAAATAATGTTTTAAGTGAATGTAAACAGTTGAGAAAGAAAACGCATGTGTAACAGTATAATGGATCCATCCGTCAGGTCTTAAAGTGACAGCAGCCTAATAAACCTGCTGCCAAATTATGAGATAATATTAAAAATATCTATATGACTTATTTACCTATACATCTACAAAACAATGAATAAAGAATGCCCATCAGGTGTGTTTTGCTTTTATGTGAACTGAATTCTATTCCCTATTCGGTCACACTTTAGATTAGGGTCCAATTCTTACTATTAAATAACTTAACTACGAATTTTGCCTCAATAAACTCAAACTTATTTACTGCTTGTTAATAGATAGTAAGGTAATTAAGTTTAGGTATTGGGTAGGATTATGGGATGTTGAATATGGTCATGCAGAATAAGGCATTAATATGTGCAAATATGAAATTTCCTCATGAGTTGAATGCATCATAAGCAGATCATATGAAAACATACAAAGGAGATTCATATTCAATTCACCACCAGTTTACCAAAATGCAAAATAGTTACACGTCTGTTAGATATTCTGGTCTCAAAGCAATGGCAAGAGCAACGGAACCTGCCTTTTTTTCACATTTTCTGCACTGACTGTGGGAGAAAATCAGCAGAATTGTGCGGAAGGGATTTAAAATTGGTTGTATTCATATTTTAAATGATGTAAACAGCTTGCTGTCAGCTAAAAACTCAAGAGTCTTCAAATTCATTCTTGCGAAAATTCTGCAGGTGTGTATTTCGTGCATGCTCGCTATTGTTTTGGCTAGCTGTGACTGCCACTTGTCCATCCAGACTACTTGACCAAATGATACTTGATTTTAAGGACTCTTATGAGGTGCTTACTGAAATGAGTGGGTGCTGTATTACACAAGAGCATGATGGGTCATCTCATGCGCTAATTCACTTCAGACGCCGTCACTGATTGAAATGAATTCTATACTCCAATGAAGTATAATAAATTAGGGTCGTTGAGATGTTGGCCTCCGTCTATTTGGGTTCTGTTACCGCACATCAAATTACAGTTGAAAAGTTCAGTTCATGCGGTTCTTACTTTGCTTTAGACAGAAAATCAAGCAGCATGTAAAGACAAGCTCACGCTAGTGGTTCTAATAACTCTGTATGGCGGGGAGCCAAAGTAAACAATCATATCATATAACAGTCAGAATTTCTTTGTTTTAAACCCTTGGAAGCCCATGAAATTTCCCATTAACATGACTTCCGTTATATGGCAAATCTAATTCACCCACAGGCTGGGGGGGGGGGGGGGGGGAAATACAGAAAGTTCAATAGAGAAACCTGATTTATTTGAACTTTACAACGACACTCTCTCACACATGTGAAATGCACCTTTTGCTTATCAGTGCCTGAGTAATTGAAAAAAAAAAAGAAAAAAAGCCCCAAATCGGAAGTCCGGAACATTCTTTTCATCTCAATTTCAAATAAAAGCGTTAGCAGAAAGAGAGTTTTGGGGCCACATGTAAGGGGAAGGGAGCACACGATTACACTGCACTTCACATCTTGAAAACATGCACAGCTAAAGTGTTCAGTAAGCAGAAAATCACCCCAGTTGGGAAGTTTTTTTTTGCTGTACTCCACGTCTCTTCTTTCAGCCTGCCCTCCATGGCCATCAGCGCTCACCAGCATCAAAGAGCATTTTCTATCCGCCTTCCCACGTGCACTTTCCTACTTTAGGAAATGTTTGCCATATTTGCCAGCTCTTTATTCTTGCTCTACCCTTTCGATGCTTTTAGAAGTTTGGTGTAGTAAAATTTACACAGGATTCTGTGTCTGTTCTTGAGGTCATTCTCAGCAAACTGTGCCATACTGATATGATTAAAGGCTAAATGAAATGTAGTTTTATTTGATGTTAAACTTTTTATGTTTCATTTTATTTTCTCTCTGTTTAGTGTGCAAAAAATATATAATTCAAATACAATAATTGCATTTTTAAATGTCTGTTTTCAGAATATTGTCTAATTAATATTAATAATAAAAAAAAAATCTACGTACATTTTGTTGGAATTTAAAATATGATTTCACTGTCTATGCAGTTTCAATAAATGATTTATGCAGAATTTGTCTTTTGTTTCTGCACTTCCTGTCTGTTTAATGCCTTTATTCTGTGACATTCTCAAATCAAAAAGAAAATTGTTTGATATTTTCTTTTTAAGAGTGACTTTTTTTATCAGGTTTTGTTTACAGTATTTGACGATTTATGAATATTTTACACTTTTATTGTCTTTGTGAAGCGCAATACTTCAACAACTGTATGTAAGGGAGAAAAAATATATGTACAGTACTGTTAAACAATTTTGAATCAGTAAGTAATGGTTTTAATTACTTTTATTCAGGATTAAACTGAGCAAAAGTAACAGTAAAGATTTTTTACACTGATACAAAAAAAAAGTATATTTCAAATAAATCAAATAAAAACTTTCTTCAGTCAAATAATCATGAAAAACCTGTATCATTTTCACAAAAATATGAAGCAGAAAAGCTGTTTTCAACATTAATAATAATAAGAAATGTTTCTTGCAAATTAGAATGATTTCCAAAGTATCATGTGACACTGAACACTCGAGAAATTATGCTGAAAATTCAGCTTTAACTTAAAATGAATGAATTTGATTTCAAAATATAGCTGCAAGCAGCGATTAAGGGGCCACACACAAAAGAAGCAAACAAGGAAGCTAGCATCAGACCAACAATGTCATTCGGTTCGAAGACTGTTTCACTGTTTCTAAGATATTCACAAATGCTAAATCACAATGTCAATCTAGCATGTTTGGTTTTGTTGGACTCGGCAAAAGATTCAGGATTCTAAGGAGATTATTTTCACTCTGGTGAAAATAAGTCAACCACATTCAAAGTTATAAGCATGTAAATATTTATTTATTTTAATTTTATTTTATTTTTTATTTATTTATTTTTTTTCACCACTAGGTCTGAAACTTCTCAGAGTTTCATAATGATACATTCATGAGTTTGTAAAATACATTTTACTACAAAATTCAAAATGGCCGATATGGGAAAATTGGATATCATTCCACTTGGCATGACACCCTGAATCTAACGAGACCACTTTTGGACAAGAAGTTATAAGCCAAAACAAACAATTTTTTTCGTATCTCCAGACCAGTAGGTGGCACTTCCCCAAAATGCTGCATGTAAACTCAGGTCATGCTTGTGATGACATGGACCAAGTTTGGTCTGAATATGATAAAGCGTTGAAGAGATAGAGCCTTACGTCTATTTTTGCAAGTGATACATAAAATTCTTTCGCACGTTTTTTGGAAACAATTTGACAAATCAACTTGAATTCCACAACTTTTTGGCACCATAGTCTGAAGATGATCCGGTTGAGTTTTCATGAAAATCAGAGCAACGGCCTAGGAGGATTTAGAAAATGTAGGGTTTTTTTTCATGACGGATAATGCAATTGAATCGTCTTGAACCAAGGAATCAGAGGGGAAAAAATGTTTTAAGCCCCTTATGGTTCAAAAGTTATTAGCAAAAATATAAGTGCAAGTTCAGACAGTTGGTTGAGCGCTTGAGATAGAGACTCCATATTTGCTATGGTGACAGTTCAGACTGTCCTCTATATATGTGCCAAATTTGATAACTTTCCTGCAAGCACTTTTATGGGCTGCCATAGACATCAGAAGAAGAAGAAGAAGAAGAAGACCACCATTGGATAAAATAGGTGCCTACACACCTTGGCCCCTAAATATATTAAGAGAGAAAACAGTCATTTTGAATTGTAATAATATTTCACAATATTACTGTTTTGCTGTATTTTTAATCAAATAAAATAAGAGACTTCTTTCAGTAACAGTGTATATATATGTATGTATATAATTCCTTAGAATGACTCAATTTATTCACAATGAGCACCATTCACAAACCTTTATGATCCACAGAATGTGAAATCGTCTCTCACATATATAATAACAGCATAATAATTGGCCATAATTTCAAAAGGTGTAAAGGTGTCTGCGGTAATTGTGTATTCAAGTCGTTTGTTCCCAAGTGGCCACTAGATCAGCAGGGCAAACATATCAAGTGACAGTCTCTGGCTTTAGCCAATGTTTTATCTTTTCTTTGCATCTCTTCCAGAGCCATTCTCTCAGGTAAAACACTCACGGCAGGCAGCAAATGTATTCTTAACACTACAAAATAGCACAGGCTCTGAGGGGGTTGGAGCTAACGCTCTTGCCAAAAAACGAGCACACAGCCTCTCCTACTCTCTCTTAGGAGCTCAAGTCAGATACGAGCTTTAAATACAAGCGTGCTCAACCAGTCAGAACAGCATTTGTTTAATTTTCTCTGACTTCGTTGCAATATTGCCAGAAAAGCCCTGAGGTTATTTTGCCCTCCTTTTTCGCAGGTGAAGATGCAATTATAGATGCTCTTTTTATATGTCGAGATTGCAGTGCGCATGTGTGTGCGTCTGTTTGTTTTGCATGTGTGTATGCAGAATATGCTCTCTGCCCGACTGCGGTACAGAGCTGGATTATGTTCAGGTAGGGCATTTGCTCCCCCTTTCTCTACCGTAAATGACATTTCCGATGTTTCCCTCAAGGTGAGTTTTCCCTGCTGCACCTGTAACCTTTCTCACCTATGTTTCTTCAACTCTAAGCCAGAGGGAGGAAGTGGATTTTGAGAAAGCAGCCCGGCCTGACAGATATGACAGTAAACACTTTTTTGGATCTCCTTGGCCCATACGCACTCTGTGTTTGTGGGGCATGTGTGGGCTTGCTGATGGAATGGCATGAATCCTTTGGAGTTATTTTAACATGACTGTGTGTATACTGTACTAACAATTTTATTAAACTTCTGTTGCTGAATTGTTGATTTTGGAATAAAGAAGCAAAACTGGATTTTTTTTCTTTTTTCATTTTGAAATTAACATGAAAAGGCATTTGCAACCCATTTTACTTCTGTAACAGTGCGAAACAAGATATTCAACAAGACTATGGTAGTCAATGCGGGGCGAGATCTGTTTGGTTACTGACATTAATCCAAATATCTCGCTTTGTGTTCAGCAGAACAAAGAAATTCATACAGGTTTGGACTTGAGGGTGAATAAATGATGACAGAATTTTAATTTAAGGGTGAACTAACCCTTTAATGCACTTTAATTGAGTGGAAGCAGTGTTGAGGTCCAACTAAAGCTATACTTAAGTATATTTGATTGTGTTAAAGTAGAACTATTGCAAATATACTTTAGGTACACTTTAAAGACTGGTATTATTCAAAGTTCATACAATCCTTATTAAACACATAGACTTTAATATTAAGAAATGTGCACAAGTAGTGCTCCAAATAAAGCTTAATTATAATTTTAATATCAGTAAGTCTCAAGCGATATGTTGACTTTAGCAATAGCAATAGTGGAGTTCCTTGTGACCTTCACAATAGGAGTACAATTTGTATGGCTTGTGTAAGTGACCTTTATTGGAGTTGCTATGGATTCAGTTCACTTGCTTATTATCAGTGCTGAAAATTGCTAAGATAAGTTGGGGATCAAGAGGGTTTTTTTGTTGTTGTTGTTGTTGTTGTTGTTGTTGTTGTTTACAGTAGTAAAGAATCTGCATAAATGACAGCTAAAAAGATTAATTAGTAGTGGTAAATAAAACAAATATTTAAAGGTGCCCTAGAATTAAAAATTGAATTTATCTTGGCATAGTTGAATAACAAGAGTTCAGTACATGGAAATGACATACAGTGAGTTTCAAACTCCATTGTTTCCTCCTTCTTATATAAATCTCATTTGTTTAAAAGACCTCTGAAGAACAGGCGAATCTCAACATAACACCGACTGTTACGTAACAGTCGGGATCATTAATATGTAATATTTGCATATGCCAGCTCATGTTCAAGGCATTAGACAAGGGCAGGACGTCTGGATCTGTGCACAGCTGAATCATCAGACTAGGTAAGCAAGCAAGAACAATAGCGAAAAATGGCAGATGGAGTAATAATATATGACATGATCCATGATAACATGATATTTTAGTGATATTTGTAAATTGTCTTTCTAAATGTTTCGTTAGCATGTTGCTAATGTACTGTTAAATGTGGTTAAAGTTACCATCGTTTATTACTGTATTCACGGAGACAAGAGCCGTCGCTATTTTCATTTTTAAACACTTGCAGTCTGTATAATTCATAATCACAACTTCATTCTTTATAAATCTCTCCAACAGTGTGTAATGTTAGCTTTAGCCACGGAGCACTATCAAACTCATTCAGAATCAAATGTAAACATCCAAATAAATACTTACATAATCCGATGTATGCATGCAGCATGCATGACAAACACTTTGTAAAGATCCATTTTGAGGGTTATATTAGCTGTGTGAACTTTGTTTATTCTGTTAAAGGCAAGCACGAGCTCCGTGGGTGGGGAGCGTGAGCATTTAAAGGGGCCGCAGTCTGAATCGGTGCATAGTTAATGATGCCCCAAAATAGGCAGTTAAAAAAATTAATTAAAAAAAAATCTATGGGGTATTTTGAGCTGAAACTTCACAGACACATTCAGGGGACACCTTAGACTTATATTACATCTTTTAAAAAGATGTTCTACGGCACCTTTAATAATAAATAATAATAATTATTGACCTTTTTTAGATTACAACTTGTAACACATTATCAACATTGGCTGACTAACTTTCCAAATGCTTTTCAAGCACCAGTTTCTAGATTTACTTTTCATTTAAAGGGATATTTCACCCCAAAATTAAAATTCTGGCATCGTTTACTCACCCTCAAGTTGTCCCAAAAAGAAAATCATACAGGTTTGGAACAACTTGAAGGTGAGTAAATGATGACAGAATTTTCATTTTTGGGTGAAGTATCCCTTTAAGACATTTAGGCTAACATAACCGTGGATATTAGTTATAATAGTGATAATAAATAAACTTGACCCTGGGGATTAATTTAATCTAAAAGTAAGTTCTTGCTCTGAAATAAATTTCCTTGCTGATGATACACACTGATAGAATCTTCTGGCAGCATTTATGAAAGTCAGCATTGCGCAACCCCAGACACAACTGAACTCGTGATTTGTACAGCTTCTTTGGACTAAAGACACGATAGAAATCCTTTCATTTCCTTTAAATATTGAAACCAGATTGAACCACAACAGCGTCCCTCTCTAAATTTACTTCCCGGACTCTGTTTCACCCCATTTCCAGCCCTACTTATGATCATTCCATTTCGCTTAGGAAGCTGCCTGAGAAAGTAGCTGGCAATGAAGACGGTAGACAGCGAGGCAGCTCACAACTGGAACAGAACTATGGAACTTAATTCAGGCCAAAGAGCACGTGTCTTACAGACTGGATCTGTCATGAATAAAGAAACGAGCAGGAAAAGAACCGTTCCATGACCTTTACATGAACATCTTTGTGTGACATATTTTGCCTTTCACACTCTATGGGTGGAAAGAGTTTTTCCAATGTGGACATACAGTATGCTTTTCCACAGCAGTATTCATGTCACTTGAGACAGGGTTAGAACTGAGGTCTGCAGAAAATCATCTGCATAGCACTTAATAGGAGAGTTCCCCCAAAAACAATAACTCTGACATTATTTTCCCAGCCCATTTTAAACTGGTATTACTTTCTTTCTTCAATGGAAAACGAAATATGTTGAAGAACATTTTGGCTGTTCTATTTTCTATAGGAGTGTAACGGTACACAAGCATGATGTTTCGGTACGTACCTTGGCTTTGAAGTCACGGTTTGGTACAGCTGTGGTACAAACGTGACTTTGGCATTTTGATACATGCTCCGAACCACTGATTCGAAACAAAAGATCCGTAAAGCTTTGAAGCTTCGTGAAGCAGTGTTTTGAAATCACCCATCACTAGATATCGTTGAATAAAGGCGTTATTTTTTTATTTTTTTGGCGCACAAAAAGCATTCTCGTCGCTTCATAACATTAAGGTTGAACCACTGTAGTCACATGAACATTTTTAAATATGTTTTTAGTAGCTTTCTGGGCGTCTGAAAGTGATAATTATCTTGCTGTCAATGAAGGCCTCACTGATCGATTGGATTTCATCAAAAATATCTTATTTTGTGTTCCGAAAATGAACGAAAATCTTACGGGTGTGAAACGACATGAGGGTGAGTAATTAATGACAGAATTTTCATTTTTGGGTGAACTAACCCTTGAAGGATACATACTGTATGACGCTGAAGGTATCACTGAAGGCAACAAATTCTCCCTGTATCTTTTGGAACAACTTCCATGTCAGGAGAGCAACTGTGATGCCTTAAAATGCGGTCTTAGTAGAGAATCACAAATGTTTGTTATCAATGAAAGTGTTACCCAACTGTTTATGAAAGGCTTGGCTGAGTGTTGACGCAAACATGACATCATTCTCATTCCTAAGTGATGTTCAATGTGATGATCTCTTCAGGTCTGAGATCAGTATCAGTGTGTGTGTGTGTGTACACATCTCCTGCTGTGATAGATCTGGAAGGTTCTGGCTCTCTGAGGTCTGTATCAAAGGAAGGCCAAGCTAGAGCCAAGCCGGGGGCCTTCGGCAGGCTGGGGTTCAAAGGCTCTTATCACTTCTTCTGTCAGATCCAGCAGAGCCCTGCGCTTTGATTGGCTTCTTGTCTTGTTAGAACTCTGCTCTTTCTCATTCACTCACACTCCCTCAGATGAGACGCAATCTCTTTCAGGAGATACAGAAGAACCTGATGCACAGCCTCAAGAGCGGTGATTGAGGACGTGAGGATGGGAACTGATTTGTTCAAGACAAAAGCTAGAAGCCTCTGGCACACTGAAGGTGACACGCATCATATGCTGGGGACAAATGGTATTTTTAGTGGTCGTAGGCCTCATAAGAAATGACCAAGATCAAGTTCATATAAAAACATCTTTTCTTTTTTTCTTAATATGAGAACACAAATCACTGAAACAGACAACGACTTTCTCATCTAGTTATTTAAGCAACAGTTCACAAATGATGAAGTATGTTCAGTTACCAGGTACAGAACCTCACACATGACATGCAGTGTCATGCATGGCCACAAATTAAGAATTGGTTCCGTCATTTTAGTTAAAGGGGTGGTTGATTATGATTTCACTTTTTTAACTTTAGTTAGTGTGTAATGTTGCTGTTTGAGCATAAACAACATCTGCAAAGTTACGGCGCTCAAAGTTCAATGCAAAGGGAGATATTTTCTTTTACAGAAATCACTTTTTAAGGACTGCAACAAACGGCTGGTAGGAACTACAGCGAGCTTCTTCCTGGGTTAATGACATCACTAACCCTAAAATTTACATAAACCCCGCCCCCAAGAACACAAAAGAAAGGGGGTGAGGCCATGTTGGGAAGAGGAGAACAGTTGTTGTAGTAGAGTGTTGTTGTCATGCCGTCATTTTACTCCGGACTGCTTCACAAACGAGGGTCAATTCAACACTGGATTTGCACAAAAGATTAACATGACGGCACATGCTAGTCAATGAGCTGAATCAACTCAAAAACAACTACATAAATTTATCCACTAACCATTCAGAAACGTCCAGTTTCATTCTAAAAGTTGTAACTTCTTCCTGAGTCTCTCCATCAGTGTCGACTCCGGTTTGAACAATGTAAGGCTGAACACCGTTACTGACAATCCTCATTTTGGCTGCGTGAGATTCTCCAGCTTTGTTGTTGTTGAGCTGTTAAAGCTCCGCCCTCTTCTGGAAAGGGGGCGGGAGCAGCAGCTCATTTGCATTTAAAGGGACACACACAAAAACGGCGTGTTTTTGCTCACAGCCAAATAGAGGCAAATTTGACGAGCTATAATAAATGATCGGTGGGGGATTTTTGAGCTGAAACTTCACACACACATTCTGGAGACACCAGAGACTTATATTACATCTTGTAAAAGGGGCATAATAGGTCAATTATACATCACGCCAAAGATTTATGAATTAATTGCTTTGAAAGCATTTTTCATTTTATTTTTGTAAAAAAAAATAAAATAAAAAAAAAAACTCCCTCAATTTATACATATAGATGCCCAGGAAGCACTTTGTAAAATTCTAGTGCTATCAGGGCATATTCAGGAATTTGAGTGAGTGAGGCTGCTAAATCAGGTGAATGGATGTGAAATGCTGTGGCGTGTGATGCCTGTGACAGGCTGGCCAGCAGCGTCGCACATGAAATGTATTATAAGTATGTGGAGAAGAGGGCGCCTGGTTCATTCACTTTCCTCTGATGTCCTTCTCACTTTGAAGATGTCCTCAAGGACTGTTCACCTTAGAATCTTTATCTAAGTGCAATAGGTGAGCAGTGAAATATAACCTCCAATAGCTGGGGATTCATGCATTTTATGCTGAAATCTCGACTATTTCAGAGATAGACTTTCACACCTTAAAAAACAACAACAAAAAAAACTGTTATGAAAAATGCAGCACTTATATGCAGAAATAGACAGGCAAGAAAGCTTACAAATACTATTTTACTGTACTGGAGTACTGTACTGATATTCCTCCAACATTCTAAAGGATTGCACATTATTAAGATTTTAATTGGCAAACATTCAGTGATAACATTACAGAAATGTTTGCATTTTGAATTGTGATAGGAATTTCAGTTAGTCTTATTTTTTTTGCATTTGTTTTCATATTTAATTGCAATTGGTCTTATTTCTTTCTTTCATTTGCTTTGTGATTGTAAATAGTCCTGTCTTTGTAACATGCAGCATATTTAACCATCTATATAGAAGTCAAGAATAGCCATCAAATTTTTCCAGCATTCTTGATTCCAAAGAATGTTCCCCATTCATTTTCTCCATTGGATTTTCAGTGAAGAACCCAGCAATTGGGTTGTTTTAACCCAGCGGTTGGCTTAAATATTTGCCCAAGCTGCTGGGTAGTTTTATTGAACTCAACTATTGTTTAAAAATGACTGTATTGCTCGCTTAAAATGAATCCAAAGTATGTTGGAAATTAACATTTATTAATATGTTTAATGAATGAACATTAATATGTTTAATGAATAATAATTAAACAATAAACATTTATTAAAGTGCTTATTAATAAATGTTTACCTTTTGATTATTATTGTTGTCACTAGTAATTATGTGTCTGATTTTTAATTTCCAACATTTTGGGTTCATTTTAAGCAAGCAGTACAGTCATTTTTAAACAATAGTTAAATAAAACTGCCCAGCATGTTGAGCAAACGTTTAACCTAACCACTGGGTTAAAACATGGGTTGTTTTAACCCTGCATCTTTTAGAGTGTAGGTTTAGTTGACAGTAACAGCTGTGTATTATTGAGTGTAAATGAAGCACAAGAATGATATTTAATTAACCAAAAATGAAACACTTAAGCAGGCATGCACATTTTAACAGATTTTAATGTTTCTTCAAACATACTGTATCTGTATTCCTTCTTCAGCTGATTGGTTTCACAAGTCTATATGCATCATTTATGGTGTCTGGGACCGATCATAAACTAACAATCACTGTGTGGAATGTGTTTGTGTGTCTGTTGTTCTTATTTTCTTTAGCAGTCGAACTCTTCAACTCGTGTGCTTTTAATCACTCACATATTCCCTTCAGGAGAACTATAAGAATGGGATCCAAATAAACATGAATGATTTACAAACCCACCATCATAAAATGAAGGTGGTAGACGTCAGAGTCTAAGACCGGCTGAGGTGACTGTTCCTGGACAAATCATGGGACGGAAGCAGCTGGAAAGACAAAGAAATGGAGATGAGGGGGTGGGGGGTTTGTCAGCACATGTTCCTCGGCAGGATCAGGTCAACATCTCTCTTATCTTAACACATCTGTTTCCTCAAGCTTCCACCAGGGTGACAATCCCTATTGGATTACACAGATTGGAGGAAACCAGAGCTAGCGTTTGGCCAGTCATTTGGAGAAGACGTAGTGGAAGTGCCCAGCATGGAGCTACTGACAGGAAGTGATATCCTCCTGCAGGATTGCATCATCAGAGTATTGTTTAAAAAAGTTGAAAGGCAAACCACTGCTTTTCACAATATTACTTTTCACAAACTATTATTAGCTAAGTTTGCCAATATTTTGTCTAGGGATGTGAAGAAAATCCCATAGACCTACATTGAAGGAAGGACTCAAGACATCTAGAGACTAGAATTCCACAGAGACATGGGGGTCGGCTCGTTTGGGTCAAACCTAGCGATACCACCCAGGACATCCAAACAGTGTGCTAATAAACATTCAGAATGCCTTAACCACAAAGCATGCTGGAAACAAAATGGAGAGATCTGACTCTAAATTCTGCTTGATTCATATCGACAAATACTGACGTACATAGTATTTGACAATAACTGACAAATTTCTGCCATCACAACAATATTTTAAGTTATCACTCATGTCCATATTACAAGCAGTATGGAAGAGGATTAGGGCCAAGCAATAATAAAAAAATAAAACCATCTCGAGATTAAAGTTGTTAAATTTCGAGAATAAATTCGTTAAATTACGAATTCTCATAATTTAACAACCTTTTTCTCGTAATTTAATGACTTTATTTTCAACATTTTATCTCGACTTTTTTTCTCATAATTTAACAAATTTGTTCTCATAATCTAACGACTTTTTTCTCGTAATTTAACGAGTTTTTTCTTGTAATTTAACAAGTTTATTCTCAACATTTTATCTCGACTTTTTTTCTCGAAATGTAATGACTTTTTTTCTCATAATTTAACGAATTTGTTCTCATAATCTAACGACTTTTTTCTCGTAATTTAATGACTTTATTCTCAACATTTTATCTCGACTTTTTTTCTCATAATTTAATGAATTTGTTCTCATAATCTAACAACTTTTTTCTCGTAATTTAATGACTTTATTCTCAACATTTTATCTTGACTTTTTTCTCGAAATTTAACTAGTTTTTTCTCGTAATTTAACGAGTTTATTCTCAACATTTTATCTTGACTTTTTTTCTCGAAATGTAATGACTTTTTTTCTCATAATTTAACGAATTTGTTCTCATAATCTAACGACTTTTTTCTCGTAATTTAATGACTTTATTCTCAACATTTTATCTCGACTTTTTTCTCGAAATTTAACTAGTTTTTTTCTTGTAATTTAACAAGTTTATTCTCAACATTTTATCTCGACTTTTTTTCTCGAAATGTAATGACTTTTTTTCTCATAATTTAACGAATTTGTTCTCATAATCTAACGACTTTTTTCTCGTAATTTAATGACTTTATTCTCAACATTTTATCTCGACTTTTTTTCTCATAATTTAACGAATTTGTTCTCATAATCTAACGACTTTTTTCTCGTAATTTAATGACTTTATTCTCAACATTTTATCTCGACTTTTTTCTCGAAATTTAACTAGTTTTTTTCTTGTAATTTAACAAGTTTATTCTCAACATTTTATCTCGACTTTTTTCTTGAAGTTTAACGAGTTTTTTCTCGAAATTGAACAACTTTAATCTCGAGATGGTTTTATTTTTTTATTATTGCTTGGCCCTAATCCTCTTCCGTACAAGCAGTGCGATATACTCACAGCAAAGTTCTTTCATTCTTTGTTTAGGGGAAAAACGAAGTTCGAAATACGTGAGCAGCGATATACTGTTATCAAACATCTGACGCCGCCCACACTGCTGAGAGCGACGTTTAGATGAATATGTAAATATGTGGTGCACGCTTTCCTCTCAAAATAAAAATAAAACAAAATAAACAACAAAAATGAGACAGCAAGCATTTTTTACAGAAAACATAACATAGGTATGTTAGCATGAGCTCTGCAAATCAGCACTCCAGTAAAGTCACGTCACGTATATTTATATGCCGTTAGATTGCTTAAAAGCAAACAGCTTTACAGTATCAAACATATGAAAAACAGTGTCAGTGAAAAAACATGAAAAACATTTTCTATCCAGTGTGTTCATGTTTTCACCTGTGGAGATCTAACCTTGAAGGACTCGACAGATGAAATGAGTCAGAGAAGAGTGCTACGTGAAAGAAGGCGGAGCCTCGGCACACCTCCTATCATCATGGACGAGTAAGAAGGTGTTTTGCAGCTGGAGTGAACTTTTCCTGAGAGTTTGCTTTGGCAAGTCGTTTCAAACTCCCAAAAGGAACACAAAATGAACTTTGTTTTGGCCTGATTTTGTTCGAAATTACATTCCATCGGTTCGTTCTTCGATTTTGTTTGAAGTATATCGGGGCTTTAAGGCCCCTTGAAGAAATCAGAATTGATCAAAAGTGGACAAAAGAGACACAGGAATGTGTCTTCCTCATCTACTTGTGATCCGATCGATCAAAACACATCTTAATACCAGGTGTAAACAGGGCATAAGGGTTAAGGCCCATTCACACCAAAAACGATAACTATAATGATAACTATATTAGAGAAAGATATTGTTCTGTTTATTTTAAGCATGTGCTGCAGTTTTGTCGCCTGCCGCTTTAAATGCTCAAGCACTTTAAAGGGTTATTTCACCCAAAATGAAATTTCTGTCATTAATTACTCACCCTCATGTCGTTCCACACCCATCAGACCTTCATTCATCTTCGGAAAACACATATTAAGATATTTTTGATGAAAACCGAGAGGTATATGATTCGCCCATACAGCAATTTAACCACCACTGTCAAGGTTCATCAAGGTACTAAAGACATCGTTAAAACAGTTGACGTGACTACAGTGGTTCAAACTCAATGTTATGAAGCGACAAGAATACTTTTTGTGCATAAAAATAATGACTTTATTCATCAATTTCTTCTCTTCTGTGTCATTCTCATACACTGTTTACGTTCAGAGCTTCCAGGTTCTACGTCACAACGCGGGCTCAGTATTTGCCAAAGCTGATCACGTGAGCAGCATGACGCATGCGTGTGATGCTGACGCAGAAGCCGGCCAATAATGACTTTGCATTCTGACGTGGAACGTATGATAATGACACAGAAGAGGAGATATTGTTGAATAAAGTTGTTATTTTTGTTTAATTTTTACGCACAAAAAGTACTCTCATAATATTAAGGTTGAACCACTGTAATCACATCGACTGTTTTAACGATGTCTTTAGTACCTTTCTGGACCTTGAAAGTGGTGGTTAAATCCATCAAAAATATCTTAATTTGTGTTCCGAAGATGAACAAAGGTCTTACGGGTGTAGAACGACATGAAGGTGAGTAATTAATGACATTTTTATTTTTGGGTGAACTAACCCTTTAAAGCAGGATGGATTCTGATTGGCTGTGAATGTTTTTCTTGTTTATCAACTGGAAAAAAAATCTTTCTGAAAGTGATTCTATAATTTCTTTCTGCTGTTATCGTTATAGTTGTGGTGTGGACTTTGCTATTCTTTTATATTTAAAACGATTTTTAGAACTATATAGCCTATTTATCATTATTGTTATAGTTATCATCCTTAACAGACCTTAAGGGTTGGAGTTTCATTCGAAATTACCTGTTGGAACAGCAAAGCATGAGGCTAGACCTTACTTAACCTCTTCAGTTATTATTATAAAATTACATTTAAGTAGTTATGCACACAAAACAGGCTGGGAAAGAATTATTCACAATTAGTTGTGTATTGTGCGGTCAGTATCACATGGAAAAGAGAGATTTTATGGCTGTAGAAAAGTTCCCCACTCCACTGGAGTCTCTCCATCCATCTGTATGGCAGAAAATGAGCGACTGATTGCATTAGTTTCTCTTTCTCCTCTCAAAGGTCTCTGCAGATGTTAGAAGGAAGGGGGATGGAGCGACACTTCATAGACGTGCTGGGATTTGGCCCACGGGGGTTAGGAGGAGTGGGTTAGAAAACCAGCTGTAGCAGAAAAACTCCGTCATTTCCCATCTCATCCGTGTTTACAGAGAACAATCTGCATTTCCTCTGCTTTTTGAAAGGGTTGGTCACACTTCATTTAACAGAGCTCAAGTTTCGTGTTACCTAAGCAAATACTGAGTAATAATAAAAAAAGCAATGTACTTGAAGGAATAGTGCAGGTTATTTCCAGTATTCCTCAGTTTGTCCAACTAATAGGAAATGCATTTACAGTAATACACTTATGGACTTAATGGAAACTTAGCAGGCAAGCGGGCCGGAGGGTTTAAAAGCAGAAATGTGAAGCTACTATTTTTGTTAAAGCACTTGAATTCTTCAGTAAAATGAGTCATCCTTGAGTGTGCTATTCTTTTGAACTTTCACTCTAATATGCTGGGTTAAAAACAACCCAAGTTGGGTTGAAAATGGACAAACCCAGCGATTTGGTTGTTTTTCGGTTGTTTTTCAAATGTTTGGTCAACCTGCTGGGTAGTTTTATTTAACTCAACTATTGTTTAAAAATTACTGTATTGCTCGCTTAAAATGAACCCAAAGTATGTTGGCAATTAACACTTATTAATATGTTTAATGAATATTAATTAAACAATAAACATTTATTAAATTGCTTATTACCAAATTTGCACCTTTTGATTATTATTGTTGCCTATAATTATGTGCTGATTTTTAATTTCCAACCTATTTTGGGTTCATTTTAAGCCAGTAATTTTTAAACAATAGTTGGGTTAATTAAAACTGCCCAGCATGTTGGGCAAACATTTTTAACCCAGCATTTTTTAGAGTGATCTATTCATCAAAACATCTTGAAAAAAAAGTATCATGGCTTCAACAAAAATATTAAGCAGCACAACAGAAATGTTTCTTGAACACCAAATCAGAACATTAGAATGATTTCTGAAGGATCATGTGACTTAGTGTCACATGATCCTTCAGAAATCATTGGAGTAAAAAAAATAAATAAATAAAAAAAAAAAAAAAATATGTGACCCCAATTTTTTTGAATGGTTGTGTAAGTGTTTTTTTTTAAGTGCATTACTGTAAACATGTTCCCATTCACTAATACACAATTGTTTAATCAAAATTCATGTTTGAGACAATAACTTATCTTTGTACATGTTTGTACATATCTTTGTATATGTACATGAAAACTTGGTTGGCTGTGCATCAACATCCCCCCCCCCCCCCCCCCCCACCCCTCTTTATTTAAACCTGGGGCTTCTATGTTATATGATTCATTCATTCCACCAAACTTAACTAAGTACAAAGTTAACCAGGGTGAAGCATTGTACTCCTTCAGTGGGAAGGTGGGCCAGTTCTTGCTTGCTCTGCAATTCTCCACAAAACTCAAGATGCCCCCAACCCCTTTCTATTGAAAGTTTGAAGAACAATGAATGAAACCAGAGGAGGAAAAGGACAAAAACACAGCTTTAACAGGGCCAATCCACAATACCACCCAACAAAACTAGACTTGAACATTTTCTGAAGAAAAACTATGCTTGTCTGTTCAAAATCTGCTGCCATGACGTTAGGGCTTTGCTATGCAGTTACTAAGGTGTTCTGAGTGGTTTGTGATGTGGTTGAGCCACAGGCCAAGAGTTCACTCCCAAGTCTGAAATCGAATACTTACCTACTATATAGCATGAGTCAATATAGTATAATGTCCGAATACATATTTGAAAAACAGTAGACGAAATATGTCCAGATGACCTACTACTACTGCCAAGATTCTGGAGTGTGCATTCAATGGACACTTTCCTTTCTAATCAGGAAGAGGATTTATGAATGGCAACTGACACTGGTAGGTCATGTGATCCTAACAACTTGGCAGATGTAGTATGTCAGAATTTCATTCATACTACCCATATTTATATTATATAGAACATTCTTTGGTCCCACTTTATATTAAGTGGCTTTAACTACTATGTACTTACATTTGAATTAATCATTTGATACAGTGCACTCATTGTGTACATATATGTTTTTTAAATTGTACTTATCTTTTAAAAATACCTGCATGTAATTACATCTGTGATTCATTTCTGTAATTGATAATACAAATAACATTTTTGACCCATCCCTTACACCTTAACCCACCCTTAAACCTACCCATACCACCAAACCTGTCCCTAATCTTACCCGTATCCCACCTCAATAGAAGCAAAAGTGTACATTGTACTTATTTTTATTTTATTTTATGTAAGTACATAGTAGTTAAGGCCACCTAATATAAAGAGGGACCCATACTTTTTTAACAGTTGCAAAGTAAATTCAAATTTAAATGTAGTACAAGACCGTATGTGATTTCGGATGCAGCGTCTATGATATTCTAATCTCCAAATATGGCTACTTTCAATCTAACTATGGAATCTTTTGGTCTGTTTTCCATCTTCTAAGTACCATTTGTGAGTCAGATCACTTAGACAAGTAAAAGCACACATCCTCTCAACACATCACACGATTTAAGGTATCATTCACGTCCAAATGACAAATGGGATGAGTTATATACCAAAGCTGAAGGATGAAGTCATTGCTATCGTATCTAAAAGCTGCTCCAATGCTCCCCTGCTGCGCTGCATTCTTCCTTCTTTGAGAGGAAATGTAAAAGCGAAATATTCAAATGTTATCAAGGAACATTACAGGCTTTTGCCTATTCATCTGGAGCGAGCATCACTTGAGACGTATTACAGCGTGTTGAATCTTCATGAGAAGGTTGAGCGATGCCTAATCACTTTTCTTCCCTTGATCCCATCTTCACACACAATTCTAATGGTTCATTTGAAGCTCTTCCTTGGCATACAGGAGTATCTGGAGAACATTATGCGACTATAATGCCTGTCAGCTATTCGATCTTCAAGAAATAAGAAGATCACGAAGCTCCTCTGAGGTGCCATCAGGAAGCTAGCATGAATACGCTACTCTAAGCACGTTCTGCTACAGGAGAACTTTTCTTATTACCCAACCCCCCCTCAAATGTTTTCCCCATCTGTCAGACAGGGCAGAAATCATTGCCCGTATTTATGTTGCCTCACACGTGGGAATAAGAACAAGAAAACCCCAAGACATTTTTAACAAGTCACACCTCAAGCGATGCAAGCACAAGTACAGAGAAGTTCCTCAAACATTCAGGCTATTTTGGTTTACATCTGTTCTCGTCTTGTTCCACAAGTTTCCACGGCGTCTTCAAATAAAGATACATACAAAACATTTTTAGCGTGGTACCAGAGGAGATTCACAGGTGGAAGAACGCGGAGCAGTGCATTGTGTCGCTGAGCTTTTGAACATATGCCGGGGCGTTCTCATCTTCAAAAGCCAAGAGTAACAAACACAGTGTGGCGTTTCCAAATCAGACTCTCAAAAGATGATGTCTTTATACCCATCACTCGCACCTAAGACGCAACGGCAAGATTAAAGCAAACAGATGTAACAGATTTTTCCTGGTTAACAAGACATGCAACAACAAAAACAAGCCGATCTGTGTCAGTCACATCTGCGTCTGCCTGAAGCCACCTCCGACAACTTGATTGAAACTCTATTTGATCTCTCAAAGGCATTGAATCTAATATGACAATTATACACTTGAACCGCATGCTAGCTGAGAGCTCTCTACGATAATGAAACTCAATATGAGTTAATTACATCCTTCTGCGGCCACAAGCCCAGTTATGGAGCGCTCCAGCATTTCATGCCACTTCAGAATGTGATTATTGCAAGGGCCATTGAGGAGATATTAACAAAAGGTTATTACAAAGGGATGTCCACAGGACCACTCAGCCAGCATCTTTTCCAGTCCCATCCACACCTCGCCGCCATCGTGACATTGTTCCGAAGATGCTGGGATCCCATTACCACCATTAAATCAATGTAAGGGTGCAGAAATTAACAGCTGGCTGCTCTCGGGCCTTCAGGGCAGCGCCATATGGAACAGGGAGGAAGGGTGTATCTTACTCACCAATGCCCGTGTTCCTGTGATCAGCTGTCAAAGAACTGACCAACAGCTGCTAAACTGCCTTTGCCTTGAGCTTTACTGAAGAATAGCTGAGTAGAAAATCAAGGTTATCGCGTTTGGCATATGGGTCAGTGACTTTTTCTGTGAAGTTATTCAAAAAATACATTCAAAATGCAATTTGCACAGACTTGAATACACCTCATCAATAATAAGCATGCTTTCAATTTCTCAATTAAAATTCATTTTGAATATTTATGTGGGGCTCAAATAATAATAATAATAATAAAAAATGTCTTTTAATATAATCTTGAATGATAATTTCCTAAAAACAAACCACAAGGTTTTAAATCAAATATTAAAATATTTGAACTGCGAATGAAGGTCTGAATATATGGAATGAAAGTCTGAATATATGGAAAGGAATTTGCAATATTTGGAATAAAAGTGCAAATTTGACAATACTTAATAATGTATGGCTAGTTATAACCTTATTATCAGAGCAATAACCTTCTGAATTGCATGACTTTAAAAATTGGATTCCCTGATATTTTCCAATACTTTGCTGAACTAGAAAAATTTAGACAACAGCTGGTCATATTCCAACAACACAAACAGTGTGGAGTCTACATCCTGTCATCTCCGACATTTCACACAGTAATCCTGATAAATTGCCGTAAATTACCAGAACTACTTTTAATACACAAAAGGTTAATACACAAATGTGCTGTTAAAACAAGCAATGGCATTCCATCTTTTTACTGGAAAGATACCATTCACAGATAATTCCAAATAATTCTAATTCAAGTTTCATCCCATATATTCAGACTTTTCCTCCATATATTCAGACTTTCATTCAAATTATCCGTTTCATTCCATATATTCAAGTTTAAGTCCATACAGTCAGACTTCCATTCAATTTATTCAAATTTCATTCCATATATTCAGATTTTCATTCCATATATTCAGACTTTTATTCAATTTATTCAAGTTTTATTCCATATTCAGACTTTCATTCCATTTATTCAAACTTTCATTCCATATATTCAAGTTTCAGTCCATATATTCAAACTTGTATTCAATTTATTGAACTTTCATTCAATATTCAGACTTTCATTGCATATATTTTAGTTTAATTCCATATATTCAGACTTTCATTCCATATATTAAAGTTTCAATCCATATATTCAAACTTTCATTCCATATATATGCAGTTTCATTCAATATATTCAGACTTTTATTCAATTTATTGAAGTTTCATTTAATATATAGAGAGACTTTAATTCCATATATTAAAGTTTCTTTCCATATATTCAGACTTTTATTCCACATATTCAAGTTTCACTCCATATATCCAGACTTCATTCCATATATTCAAGTTTCATTCCATATATTCAGATTTTCATTCCATATATTCAGACTTTCATTCCATATATTCAGATTTGCATTCCATATATTCAGACTTTCATTCAATATTTTCAAGTTTCATTCCATATATTCAGATTTTCCTTCCATATATTCAGATTTTCATTCCATATATTCAGACTTTTATTCCATATATTCAGATTTTCATTCACTATATTCAAGTTTCATTCAATATATTCAGATTTTCATTCCTTATATTCAGACTTTCATTATATATATATTCATTTACTGATTCGAATGAGACTTATTGATATAACTTTAATTAATTATTAAAATCATATTAAGATAAACTTCACGTGAGTTTATAGAAATTGCATAAGCATAGCAGAGACATCTAGATATGTATAACTAATATACACTAAATATCACTGTATGACATTGATATTATGGGTAGTCTTAGCAGTTTCTGGCTCTATTTATTAATTATATAATTTTATTTTTTAGTTGGATACCATGGTTGGGAACTCTTTTTATATCAGATGTAAAATGGGAAAATATGTTAAAAAAAAAGATGTAAAAATATGTTTTACCTTGAAAAATATCATTAAAAATGATGATAAAGATTCAAGGTGCCTTTTACCTTTTACTTTATGGTTACACCACTTGACATTTCAGTTATTCAAAATACTTTTAATAGAAAATTGATTGAAAACATTCATATTAAAATGTAAGAAATGGACATGAATACAAAGATTAGATTTCTTAGAACTTGGCACACAGTTTTTCCAACATTCATATTTGTCATTGACCCAAACACACTCAACACATCACTGTGACATTAGTCTGTAAATTGTAGCACATTCACACAAAATTACAACGTTGGATAACTCCAAGTATAAAGTAAAATTGCATTGTTTTGAGTCTCACAATAATATTTAAATATATTCTTTTAATGTTCCATTTAGTCCCATTCCATGACAATAACAGCACTTAACCCAGTTAATTATTTTAAAATACAGAAGCTGCAGGATTTAATTTGATTTTTATGTGCAATGCAGGGCTCCTGGGGTAAGGGCTGTGCTGTTCGGTATCCATTTGAGGCAAAAGTAATCAAATGATTCGTAATGCTCTCTCTCTCTGCTCTGTGGAAAAAGGGAAATACAACATCTTAAGAGATAAGAAATCAGTTTCTGCTGTGTTTTGATTTGATCAGATCTAGTGAGAGTAATGCTTCAAGGTACTCACTCACTAGTGCTCCAAACTCACTCAAGACAAATGATAAATCTGACCTCCAATGCAAATGCAGAAAAAACAGTCCCAACGCACTAAATAAAAGCGACATCAGTGCTTTCCTGTTTTCATGTCTTCTTCAATGCTGTGTGGAACAGTGTTGTAATCTTATTTTATATAAAACAAAGAGCAAATCACAACTAGCATAAAAATGGCCACAAACCTAACAGACAGACTAAAAGCCACAAAACTTAATTTTGACTTAACATTTTGAGTAAAATTAATTATGTGTTTCATGTCCAAAAAGAGTCTACAATATTTCAGTCCTCTCCACAATCAGCACAGAGAATGGCAAAAATCCCACAGATGTAGCCTGCTGATTAGCATTTCTAGCTCATTAGAAAATGCAAATCCAAGACTGTCAACGTTAAAACAGCACAGAAGCTCTTCCAGTAGTTTAACAGATGAAAACTCTTGAGCTTGAGTCAATGTGACCAGTCTTGACCTGCGTGACTGCACATAATGGAGCCATCTAGCATTTGTAAACTCCCATCCCTGAGGCTTCAGAGCAAGTGATTTGATTAGGGGTCTTAACATGACGGCCTTCTTCAGATAGCAACATGTCTTAACCACTGAGAAACTCAAGAACCTCCTAAGCCCCCCAGGTTGCATAATCCTGGTTGAATCCGATCATGGAAGAAATGGTTCACTTTGAATGTACTATTTCAGGGTTTTATTCTATAGAAGTCGCACATAATTCATATATTTAAGAACAAAATAAGCAACATGTATCATCAATTTTTAAAGTTTGATTGGTTGCTAGAAAAAAAAAAAAAATCAGGAATTTAATATAAAGTACACTCTTAAAAAGGTGTTTTCTACGGAAGAGGATTAGGGCCAAGCAATAATAAAAAATAAAACCATCTCGAGATTAAAGTTGTTAAATTTCGAGAAAAAAGTTTAAATAAAATGTTGAGGATAAACTCGTTAAATTACGAGAAAAAAACTCATAAAATTTAGAGAAAAAGGTCGAGATAAAATGTTGAGAATGAACTCATTAAATTACAAGAAAAAACTCGTTAAATTTCAAGAAAAAAGTCGAGATAAAATGTTGAGAATAAACTCGTTAAATTACGAGAAAAAAACTCGTTAAATTTCGAGAAAAAAGTCGAGATAAATTGTTGAGAATAAAGTCATTAAATTAAAATTAAACTCGTAATTTAACGAGTTTATTCTCAACATTTTATTTTTTTATTATTGCTTGGCCCTAATCCTCTTCCATAGTTTTCACAGCAATGCCATTGAAGAACAATTTTGGGTTCCTTGAAGAAGCTTTCAGCGATTTTTTTTTTTTTTTTTTTTTCATAGTGTGAAGAACATTTTAGTAATCAGAAGAACTTTAATTAATTATTTAAATCCTATTAAAATAAACTTCACATGAGTTTATAGAAATTGCAGAAGTATAGCAGAGACATCTAGACATGTATAACTGATATACACTAAATATCACTGTATGACACTGATATTATGGGCATTCTTAGCAGTTTCTGGCTCTATTTATTAATTATATAATGTTATTTTTTTGTTGGATACCATTATGGTTGGGAATCGATTCCAATTCACGAATCTGATACTTAGTTTGCATGTCCACCAAAGCATTTTTAGCCAGCTGAAAGTGCTAAATGCTCTGCTGAAAACGCCTATCTGTTGCTATGATAGGCCTACGGAATATCCGCAGCACAACTTGTAACTGATTTTGCAAATAATTTGTTTCAGACTAAAAATGTCGACACAATGTAGAGTACTTGCTATGTATGTTCGGAGACCAGAAATATTAATTTCTCATCCATTTTGTTCCGTTCTCTGCTTGTTGATGTCGTTGTACAGCAAGAATGTTGTGACAGTGTTGTATTTGTCCTGCCTCTCCTACACTCCGATTGGACAGCTGGCTAAAAAGTGACAGTGATGAGCGCAGCATTTTACTCACAGTTGAATATTCTTCAACTCCCATTGAAAACAAATGGAAAAGTACTCTAACCACTGGAAAAAAAAAAAAAAAAAAACGCTTCAGTGGAAACACAGTCTTAAGGTCAGGAATCAGATACTTGTAATAAAATTAAAATTTCAATTCTGCTCATCGCTTAATGTGATTTCAAACCATTTCAAGCGCAAGAAGATGCAAAAGAGAACTCAATTCAGCACTCGCACGGCGTGCTGTTTTCTTTGCGCACACATCCAAAGAGCCTGCCTCTCATATAGTGTGCGATACTGAATTCTCGTACATGTCTTCTTGCGCTTGAACGCACAAATACACACAAAATGATGTCAAAATATCCTCATAAACACAGTCGGTTTTGTTTTAAGTGAGCATAAACAGTTGAGAAAGAAAACGCATGTGTAACAGTACTGTATATTGAATCCTGCATGAAGTCTTAAAGGTGCCCTAGAATTAAAAATTGAATTTATCTTGGCATAGTTAAATAACAAGAGTTCAGTACATGGAAATGACATAAAGTGAGTCTCAAACACCATTGTTTCCTCCTTCTTATATAAATCTCATTTGTTTAAAAGACCTCCGAAGAACAGGCGAATCTCAACATAACACCGACTGTTACGTAACAGTCGGGATCATTAATATGTATGACCCCAATATTTGCATATGCCAGCCCATGTTCAAAGCATTAGACAAGGGCACTATTAACATCTGGGTGTGCACAGCTGAATCATCAGACTAGGTAAGCAAGCAATGACAACAGCGAAAAATGGCAGATGGAGCAATAATAACTGACATGATCCATGATAACATGATATTTTTACTGATATTTGTAAACTGTCTTTCTAAATGTTTCGTTAGCATGTTGCTAATGTACTGTTAAATGTGGTTAAAGTTACCATCGTTTCTTATTGTATTCACGGAGACAAGAGCCGTCACTATTTTCATTTTTAAACACTTGCAGTCTGTATAATTCATAAACACAACTTCATTCTTTATAAATCTCTCCAACAGTGTAGCATTAGCCGTTAGCCATGGAGCATACTATCAAACTCATTCAGAATCAAATGTAAACATCCAAATAAATACAATACTCACATAATCCAATGTGTGCATGCAGCATGCATGACAAACACTTTGTAAAGATCCATTTTGAGAGTTATATTAGCTGTGTGAACTTTGTTTATGCAATGATAGAGTTGAGAGCTCGGGAGGGGGTGGAAAGCGTGAGCAATTAAAGGGGCCGCAGCCTGAATCGGCGAATTTCTAATTATGCCCCAAAATAGGCAGTTAAAAAAAAAATATTAAAAAAAAAATATGGGGTATTTTGAGCTGAAACTTTACAGACACATTCAGGGGACACCTTAGACTTATATTACATCTTGTAAAAAAACGTCCAATGGCACCTTTAAAGTGACAGCAGCCTAATATTCCTGCTGCTTCACATTAATCAAAGAACAAAAGAAAAAGAAACTGATTTTTACTGAATAACTTTTTGTAAATTTAATAAGGATTAATCTATATGTTATTTATAAAAAGGAGACTATGCAGTGTTACTTTACATTTGATTACAATTCCTGTACCTGAACCTTATTTGTTCTTATGTTTTTCACTGTTTACTTGTCTTTTCAATTATGAATAAATTTCAATAATTTATAAGTTTATATTAGTTAATCCAGTTTTTTTTTTTTTTTTCCTTTGGTATTTTTGTTAAAACCACTGTTTTGCCAAAAGACAGAATATTGCTATAAATGGTTGACTAAATGTTTTTAGCTTACTGGAATCGAAACTAGGAATCGACAAGAATCAGAATCACTAAAATTCAAATGATACCTAATACCATCCATACTCAAACGGTAGCTCAAATGGTAGCTCAGATGGGTCAAAAAACACATGAGGAGAAGAGTTAGTATAATACAATATCGGCAATCACAGACTTTCACAATTTTGGATAGGATTAGATTTCTCAGAGTTGAGTTTGTGAAAAAAGTTGAAAACAGTAAATAATTTGCCTTGGAATTTTACAGAGGTTCTGTGAGGAAAACACAGACATGGCAGATTCGGGCGGTATTTAAATAACAAAGTATGCCTGTGAAACACAAATTTCTCTAACGTCCTCCATTTAAACCATTCCATCCAAATAGGTCTATAAATGCCAATAAAGAACCTTTATTTTTTTGAGTGCACAATCCAAACCAAATTATTCTGCATTATATAGCTAAAGAAGGCAGCAAAATAAACAAAATCATGAAGCTGTTAAGTTAAACACCTCCAAGCTAATGGATCATATTGACAGAGATCTCAATTTTCGGTCCCAACCGCTGTCAAGGCGGCACAACAACCAGGAGCGCTTTCAAGTGCCATTGCTTATTTGTTCACTATGTAAATATCTTAACAGGCAACGTGTTGGACAGCCCAATAAATCAGTTAAGGCTGTGATCATTATCTATACCCTGTTTGCAGGCATTATGTAAGACAGCTATTTACTCAATACGTGTCATTTGCCAGCTAATGGACAGACATTCATTGCGAAATTTCAAAACAAGCTGTGGCATGAAGGCGCAATTGAGAGATGGTTTTCAGGCTCATTATTTACTTTTCTCAAAAACAGATCTTTCATTTAGCCGGTTCAATATCACAGACAGTCGATGTGTCATTTGCTGCATCTTCGGCATGCGTGTCTGGACTGAGCTGCGGTTTAGAGCATTTGAGCCATTTTATTACGGAAAGTGACGTCGGCGGAGCTTTTAGCGTTCACCTTTGTAGTCTGGGGTTAAGTGTTGACAAGCTCACACGGTGCTCTTTAAGTTGAAACGGGGTGCTGTGATAGCGAGGTCAAAGGGTCGAATCAGGGCCGTGCTCTCTATCAAACTTTCGAAGTGCAGATACGGCAAATGTGAAATATACGTCTGACCCTCGCAACTGTTTGTTTTACCTCGGTACTGCACTTCAAACAGCGTGTGTTTATGTTGTGAGGTTGTCAAGAAACCCTCCGCAAGTTTTGCGATGTTACGTAAAAACCACAAGTGCTGGTTCGAGTCAAGGATAGGGGTTGGATCGAGGTCCGATACAATCGCTTAAATCCGCTTTCTCATCTCTGACACGCACCAGCTGCGTCTTCTGTTCGCACTCCGACCAGAGCGTGAAGATAAATCAACTAGAGCAGCACTTTTTCTCATCCACAGAGTTCTCGACTATCTGCAATTTGCGTTCTTGCAAAACCAGAGGCCTCTAACTTGTTTTGTTTACTACGATCCCTCCTCACGTCGCATTCTGGTTGGCCTTAACATGTCACGTCGGCCGCAAAAATCCCAGCGATGCTAAATATGCACCCTAAACGTTTGTTTTGCTTTTGGTGGAGCGTGCACACATTTGACTGCAGGCTACGGTGTAGTACAGGGGGAGGAACCCCACATCTGTTCAGCATAAGAGCTTGTTTAGAGTTACTCGCTCTCTCTGGATCAGACCTTGTTTGGATGCAGCGGCTTATCTGTGATTGAACAGACTCACGGCATACTGTATTTCTTTGCTATACGGGAAGAACTGCCTGCATCTTCAATATCTCCAAACTTTAAGCTCAGGATTTCCAGTGAAACGCATTTTTACGCACAATTCCTGTAAATCTTGCTGAAATTGTGAAATCCTGCAGCGGTTGGCCACGTACCATGCATGATAATCAGCTTAGATTGTTAGCGATGGAGGCCGGCACTATTCATTTGCTGGAGCTTGACAAAACTCAACGTTTTACGCCATCCAAACTCCTTCAAAGTTTCCATAGTAAAATGTGGGCGACGTTGTAATTGGTATCAAATGTTTTATTCATTTGAACTGAACTGAAAGTTGTTGTGTGTAATGGAAAAAGAAGTTCAGCATTTTGTTACCATTCAAAAGTCACAGCCAAACGGGTACGTGAGCGAAGGATAAAAATCCACCCAGGCTGTATAATTGGAAAAAAAGGCCATTTGAGCCATCCGACTTGTCCATTTGTTTTTAAAGGGATATTGATCCAAGAGAGATCTAAATGGTTCTACCGCCACAACATGCATTTCCTGTTTTTAAGATATGTGGCTTTATTTATTGGCCAGGGTTCAGTTTTGAGAGTGAGCTGTGTTTGGAAGCAGTGATGCTAATTAGACTCGCGTAAAAGTCTCTCGCTTCATTCTTTGCGTTTAAAACACCCAAAGAGCAAAAACAGTGACACTTTTATCACTGAAGTTTTGTACTTGCTCTTCAGCTTAATGATGTAGGTTATCATATTCCTCTTTGAATTCTTTACACGGCCGCTTTATGTTGATTTATGCTTTGCGCTACTGAGAAGAAACAAATCATTTCATCTTCGTGCTTATGAGAATGAATTCCAGCACCGACGGTGCATATTACACTATTCCAGGAAATATATGTGGGTGATTCTTCAATTAGCCAAAGTTTTTGGCTCCCTAGGATGATTTTTTAAAGAAAAAAATAACAATGTTTCTAGTTATAAAGGATAGATTATAATATTTTTGCACTTTATTGTGTCCGCTTAATTACTTTTGGCAAATTGTTCACTGTTGAAGTGTTACATTTGCCAGAATTTTATTCATTATATTTGTCTTTTTCTTTCGTAATGTATAATAAGTGCTCTGCTTTGCATTTTTCTCAAAGAATGTGCAATCTCTCGTTTCTAATTTATTCGTTATTGTGAATGATTCATTTTTTATTTTTTTATTTTTATTAATTACAATACTGTTATCACTACCATCTCCAACCTTTTTACAACAAATCCCCATTTATATATTATTAGTTGTTATTAAGGAAGTGCTGTATATCTTCACCATTTTGAATTTTGCAAACTAGTCTTAGGTTTTTCACCCGATCAGAATCAAACCAGTGCAGAAATATTCTCTGGAGACTGACAGTGCGTTCCATACGGTATATATAGCCCTCCAAAGGGCACTTCGGAGTGAAAATAATCATGGCTGCCATATTGAAGGGTCGTTCCAAACCGAAGTGCTCAAAACTGGCCACTTCAAAGGGCCCTTCGGAATGAAGGATTTCGAAGGGTACATCTGATGGACACTTCGTGCCCCCATGATCCTTTGCACAGGGAAGTTGTTTGTCATCACAGAATGGGTACAGGAGGCTCGGAGTTTGAATTTACCTATAAATGTACGTATAGTATTTTTTCTATACTACTGTAATATTTATACGAGTTATATTTGGTACATTATTATGGTCAAAACGACATTGTGCTTCAACAAAAATACTTTACAGCTCCCTTTATCAGTCCATTCAAATGTTTAAAAGACATAGATACAATATACAATATGGTGTGATAAATAAATAAACTAACGTAAAACAAAAGGCGCAGCTTGCACAATCTACTCCTCCTTGATTGTCTTGTTAAGATGATGCAGAAATGTGTTCAAAAAAAGTGTTTTTTTTTTTTTTTTTTTTTTTTTTTTTATCTCTATACCATTCATCCCTTCGAAGCGCTCACTCCGGAGGGTAAACCCTTTGAAGGGATTAGGGCATAGGGATGAGCCCTTCTGAATGGAACGCACGGTGAGTATCAAAAGTTATCAAAAAAAAAAAAAAGTACCAAAATGTTCTAAGTGGGCAGATTCACTTTTACTAAAATGGCTATAACTCTCACATATGTAGGGCCCTATGAAATCCGTTTATTTTTTTCAAAAATTTCACTTTATTTTTTCCCAAATTCCATTTTTTTCCATTTTAATGACTCCATTTTAATGGTGACATTAAATTTTAGTAATCGAAAATCATGTGTAATTAATTGAAATAATGAAACTTATCCAATTTATCAACATACGGAAGAGGATTAGGGCCAAGCAATAATAAAAAAAAATAAAACCATCTCGAGATTAAAGTTGTTAAATTTTGAGAAAAAACTTGTTAAATTTCGAGAAAAAAGTCTAAATAAAATGTTGAGAATAAACTCATTAAATTACAAGAAAAAAACTCGTTAAATTTCCAGAAAAAAGTCAAGATAAAATGTTGAGAATAAAGTCATTAAATTACGAGAAAAAAGTCGTTAGATTATGAGAACAAATTTGTTAAATTATAAGAAAAAAATCATTAAATTTCGAGAAAAAAAGTCGAGATAAAGTCATTAAATTACGAGAAAAAAGTTGTTAAATTATGAGAATTTAACGACATTTTTCTCTTAATTTAACGAATTTGTTCTCGTAATTTAACGACTTTTTTCTCGTAATTTAATGACTTTATTCTCAACATTTTATTTCAACTTTTTTCTTAAAATTTAACAAGTTTTTTCTCGTAATTTAATGAGTTTCTCGAAATTTAACAACATTTTTCTCATAATTTAACGAATTTGTTCTCGTTATTTAACAACTTTTTTCTCGTAATTTAATGACTTTATTCTCAACATTTTATCTCGACTTTTTTCTTGAAATTTACCAAGTTTATTCTCAACATTTTATTTCGACTTTTTTCTTGAAATTTACCAAGTTTATTCTCAACATTTTATTTCGACTTTTTTCTCAAAATTTAACGAGTTTTTTCTCGAAATTTAACAACATTTTTCTCATAATTTAACGAATTTGTTCTCGTTATTTAACAACTTTTTTCTCGTAATTTAATGAGTTTATTCTCAACATTTTATCTCGACCTTTTTCTCGTAATTTAACGAGTTTATTCTCAACATTTTATTTCGACTTTTTTCTCAAAATTTAACGAGTTTTTTCTCGAAATTTAACAACTTTAATCTCAAGATGGTTTTATTTTTTTTTTATTATTGCTTGGCCCTAATCCTTTTCCATAATTTATTAAAAGTTTAACATTTTTTTTTTTTTAGGGCCCTATGATATACGTTTTATTCTTTCCCCTCTTTATTCTTTACCAAATTCTGTTTTCTGTTTTAACTTTTCTGGATTCCATTTTAATGGTTTAATTACATTTTAATAATAAAAAGCATGTCTAATTAATTGAATTCTTAAAAACAACAAAATTTATAAATTAAAAAAAAAAAGAATTTTTATGATTTTTTTTTTTTTTTGGCAGAAATTCTGTGCCGTATTTTAATTTTTCTGGCAATCAAATGAACGCATACCATTTAATTTATCTTTTAATCATGAAATTATTATTATTTTTTTTTTTTTTTTTTTGTCAAACAATGTGCTGCAAAACAAAGCTTTACTGTTAAAATTAAAACATGGAAGAAAAAAAAAAGAGATCATTCCTTAAAAAGATAGTTAATAATTTATTATTAAATTAATTTATCAAAATTCTATTGTACAACACTAATATGTTTGTCAGTGCATAGCCTAATTGAAGAATCAATCAAATATATTAAGGTGTTCTCTTAGAATTTATTAAAGAAAACATTAAAATATATTATAAAATAATATTTAGTGTTAGGGGATTGTCGCAATCAGTAACATTGCCATTGAGCAATAGAAATGGTGATAATGATTGCTCCATATGTTTACTCAACCATTGCTTTTGTAATGTATAATCTGAGGAAACAAGAAACAAGAACTTCCTGAGACCCTAATTCACTCTAACAGCTGTTCCCCAGGTTTCCTAAGAGAGAATATAGAAAACAATGCTGTTAAACTTGCACCAACATGCCCCTGTACGTGTTCTTATAGAAGAACCATCTTGGGTTTTACAAGCGTACATGTTCACAATGACAAACCTATGTTGGATTTGACTTTGAGTAATTTCACCTGTACATGCCACCATTTTTGGCTCTGTTACCGTGCTGTGGCCTGTAAGAATATGAGAATCACCATATTTTTGCGTTGATCCCTCACGTCTGAATGAAAGCTCTGGGTGCTGGCGCAGTCTTTGATGATAGCAGTAAGTTTTCATCTGTCAGCCTTCATGACTCCCCAAAGGTTCTCTCTGGGTTGCTGTCTATTAAATTGGGATTGATTGAAACAATACGAATCATACATTCAACACTGTACCACAGAAGGAGAGATTTGTTCCTTCTGCTGTCTTTCCTTTTCTTTTGCTTTCATTTTTTTGACAGGCCCTGGGGGCTTGTTACCGTTTCCCAAAATGCATTTCATTGCACTTTTGCAATTTAAGGTGACCGCTGAGATACTTTGCACCCAGGCTGTACATCCATTCCCATAAAAAAAGAGTTTTATGCTATTAATATAGAACCAGGCTGTGGTTTTCTGTATAGAATGGTTTGAAAGCCAATAAAGAATACTTAGATAATTGTATTCTGGCTGCTCGATGTTGGAGCAAAAATATCCTTACTGATTTCTTTTGGATCAGGGTGCCAGTGTGTACTATGATATGATAACATTATAATCAGTTTATTCACATTATTTAATGGAATTAATTCAGTTTAGAAAGTAATGCAAAATATATTTTAAAATATTATAGGAATTTAATTCAGTTTGTACCCATTCATTACCATAATAACATACACTGCTTTTACTGAAAACAAAATATCATTCTTTAACTATTCAGTTTTATTTCCCAAAGGCTTTTCTATGTTTGTCTATGAATCTTTTGCTCAACCCTGTTATGCTCTAACAATTCTCCTGTAAAATAGTGTTTTCATAACGTTTTGACCACATGGTTCAAACACATCCTTGTGGAAAAGAAGTGTGCTTAATTTTATTGAATGTGCACTTGCAGATAATCTAATGTTAATGAAATAAAATGCTACTTAAGTGTACTTAAAGAGAGTTCACTTTCGTGACTGTGTTTCTTAAGTCTTACTCAAAGGATTAGTTCACTTTAAAATATAAATGACCCAAAGATTTACTCACCCTCAAGCCATACTAGGTGTATGTGACTATCTTCTTTCTGATGAATACAATCAGAGTTATATTAATACATATCCTGACGCATCCGAGCTTTATAATGGCAGTTTGAATCTCAAGAAAGGGCATCCATACAATGTCAGTTATGCTTTTTTCATAAGTTGAATAATGCAGGCGTAGGACGTATAGCGTAAGCGTTTTGAACTGCAAGAGGTGTTACACTTTCTTTCTAAGTTGAATACGGAAGGCTGTCTGGTGGAAGCTAAATATTTCACTTTATAACTTCTTAAATATGGATATTTTTCTTACACAAATGCATCACTTCACTTCAGAAGGCCTTTATTAACCCCCCGGAGCCGCGTGGAGTACGTTTATGATCAGGCACGTGCACACATAGACATAAAAGGGGGCTTGAGCCCCTGCCCTTTTTCTTCCTCGAGAGAAAGTGCCCTTTTTTTCTGGGGTGCTTTTTTTATTTTTTTTTATAAATATTCCTGTTTGCACACAGCTTCCCTGTCAAAAATATATTTACTGAATAAATAAATAAATACTATATATTAGGTTGGCTTTGTCGAGTTCAGCCGCCCTCCCTCCGCGACACGACATTCATTCCCGCACGCGTGCGCGCGCGCCCCGCTCCACCTCATGTTTGCTGCTGGCTGAAAACTTGTGACAACTATGCCCGGGAAAATACAACTGCTGTCTGGCGATGAGAAGCGAAAAGGAAAAAAGCCCTAGATGGATCCATCCCGTGCATTTCTTTCAGGTGGCCTATGTATGTTCACAAACGTGAAATTTGTGAAACTATTGAAATGGGTGAGATTATTTATACGTTTAACGCCGTATATACGTTATACGTTTAATAGTTTGACCACCAGCAACGCATCTGCCTGATTTGATACTAATGTAATTTATGTCATATTATAATATCAATTATTTTAATGTGCTATGCATTGCGTTTTGAACCATGTTAAAGATATCTGTAGGGCTGTCAATACCAGATGAGGAGCATCCATGAACTGCATTATTAGACAGTTTGGATGCACGATTTATTAAAACTATTTAAAAATCATAATACATCATTACATAATGCTATTTTTAAATCTATGCTTACACAGGAGAATACATCAATAAAATTGGCTGTAGCATTTCTATCAAAAAAAATAAAAAATAAATAAATAAATAAGTGACCGAATATTATTATTTTACTAATAATATATTTTTTTAATTATGGTGGTTGGCTTTGATCGTTGATTTGATCGTGCTGTGCTGTGTAACAACAAAAATCAGCAGGCTTTTGGCACCCTCTGCAGGCATTTGTTATAATATATAATGAATTTATAACATTTCAGGGGAAAAAAAAACTCTTGATGTGTTTAAATATGCAGATTAGCTTGTTTTGTTTTAGAAGAAATCTACAGATGCAAACAGATGGATGGTAGTAGGCTTAAAACTAACACCATCGGGTTAGGGTTAAGTTTTCTTTCCATTAGAGTAAAAGACATGGCAGCAAAAATGGACCACAATCTTAAATTGCCCACTACATGAAAGAAGTATTCCAATAACACCAAAAGAACGATTTATTGATTTGTGCAAAATAAACAAATTATTAGTGAAACTATGTCCCTCTACTTGTTGCAGTCATTTATTCTAAATATATAGCTACTTGAAAATAGTAGTGTAGAAAACATGCACACTGTGGCATCCTTTGCTGTTGTCTGCTCTTGTGATAAACCTATGAATACTAAAGGAGACCAATACTAAAGAAGACCATGGTCTCTGTGTGAACTGATTATTTTGTAGAAATCAAGAATAAAACAATTCCGTGAGTGTGAGGGAATTAAATTGGTAAGAAAAACAGAGTTGTCTTTATATATTTAAGGGTTTATTATTTTTTTAAATAAATAATTATGACAAGGGCCCTTTTTTCTACTTGAGCCCCTGCCCCCCAAAATGTCTGTGCACGTCCCTGTTTATGATGGATGGATGCACTTTCTTGAGCTTCATACTCATTGACCCAGTTCACTGCCATTATAAAGTTCAGAGGCGTCAGGATATTTATTAATATAACTCCGATTGAAGAAAGAAGAAAGTCAAATACAATTAAGATGGCTTGAGGGAGAGTAAATCTTGGGGTAATTTTCATTTTAAAGTGAACTAATCCTCTAAGGGTACATTTACAACAACGATGTACTAAAAACAGAAAAGTTTTTCCTTTGCATTTTTCGCGTACAGATGAAAATGTTGTCAAAACGATCCCTGTTCACATAATAACAAAAAACGCTGTATTATGCATGTCAGGCTAGTAGTTGGCAATGTCATTTTGACTAGACTGAACACAAAATACATGTTCATGACGTCACCGTTTTTACAAATTCACATTTTTGTATTTTAGACTGAGGCAATAACAGTATCGTTTTCAAAAACTTGCACTTTAAATTAACGTGTAAATTAACGACCAAAGCGCATAAAAAGTTTTCCGTTTTTAGTTGGCCCCTAAGTGGGTAAAAACAAAATCACTCTAAAGTTCAGCTAACGGCATTTAATATAAATTCAAACTATAATACATTTAATTGCAGTTAACATCCATTTAAGCTTCTTAAATCATTGCATTCAGTCTGGTATATTATTGTTTCTGTAATAAGTATTCTTTTTCAACGTATGCTAAAGTGTACTTCTTTTTCACAAGGCCAAGTTTCTCGTCTGAGTATTCCATGTGTTTATACTTATGTTGGCCTTTGTCAGACAAAATTCTTCTACTCTGTTATGGGGGGAAAAAAAATCAGTGACAAATGTTTTACAGAAAACAAACACCTCTCCTCCCTCCACAAAGTACAAGAAACACTTAATTTGGTGTGATAATATCGGCAAACATGTTCACACTTTCTTCAACCCCACAATATTTTGAATATAACAGGGTTGACCATGTTACAGCCCTGTTATCTTAGGCATGAGGTGGAAAACTATTTCTTAAACATAACCTTTCACAAATGAAGCATAAAAATCAGTAGGAGAATAACTGTGTGCGATGTACGCGATTATATTCTAGAACAATAACAGGAGGGACCATAATCCTACGAAAAATTTTGATTAAATGATTTCAGAGAAAAGAGATTTCAAGGATTTAAGAGTTGAAGAGTTTAGGGATGAAACTCTGAGGAACATCTTCTGCTCCAGATACCCATCTCTTGTAAGTCCCTGGTGTTTATTTACAGGAAAGCTTTGAGAAATATCCAGCAGAGGTTAATCTGTGATTAGCAAAGGTATGGCCATGCTTTGAGTCATTGAGAATGAGGAAAAGGAGAGAAATGATGAAGAACAGAAGAAGAAACGGAGAGGGCACCTCTGTGCAAGAATTGCCCCCTGCGGTTGCCTGATGTCAGGTGTGGGAAAGCAGATGAAAGTGGGGCAGGGGTGCCGTGGCGGCCTTTGATCTTGCCTTTTGTGTGCTAAACACGGCTGTGTGCCAGCTCCTCTCTGAAGGTGCAGCCTTTGAGTGCTCTCCCATGCGCTCACTATGCCAGTCTGTATGCCAACCTGCTGTCTTGTGCTTTCACAGAAGTGTCTGAAGTATCTTGTCCACCTTCTGCCGCTCTCTTTTTCCCCTTGAAGAGTCTGCGCGAAGCACAGAGACCTCGGAAAGATTGTTAAAAGGTGGACTCGCATTCCGGAGGCACATGTCATGCTGAGTCAGGCCTATCCTTTATCCTTTCTGCTTCACTATCATAGAACAAGCGCTACTGACTTCCAGCAGTGCGACGATAATGAAATGCATGTTCAATTTTTTATGTCTGCTATGCCTTTGAAATGCGCCCATAGTTAACCCGTTTAATCTCACCAGTCGCATTTGTGACCGCCATTTAGTTTTGAGTTTGAAGAGCCTAAAAAGAGTTGATGTATTTCACACATGTCAACTATAAATGAAAGTGCAGACTGTATTGAATTCATGTGAACATTTTTACACGGCCAGGGTCAAGGAAGTCTATAGACCATTTCAACGGCTATTCTTCAGTTTAGTCTTTGTTCCTTGGATGTTTTCGGTTAGTTGTCGAGCGTATTCAAAACATCGTCTGGAGGCGCTTGTTGCACAGTCGGATTGCGATAATGTATTAGGTCTGAGGTATCGCCGGCGTGACCACCGCGTTTTTTTTCTTACCAGTGTGAAAGAGACTCAAAATACTCCGTCAATGTTGCACATACAATTAAGAGCAATACACCATTTTAATCTGTGGAATATCTTCTTTTATTTGTGTACACTCAGAGTAAAAATAAAATGTTGTGCTTTTTGCAAAAGAAAGAAAACTAACATGATGCGTGATCTCTCGTCTCCCTCTGAACAAATTCCGATTTGATAGTTCTCAGAAAATGAACTGTAACTTAGTGAATACTAATCACAAAAAAATTAGACTTATGTCTAAAAAACATTGAAATGTCAGGTTTTAAATCGTGTAAGTCAAATTGAAAACAAACCTTCTGTGTTTATGTAATCTGTATGAAAAGAGAGCCATGTCAGAAGTCTGTGATTCAGCTCATTATCCGCTAATGCGGCCACGCCCACGGAGCCAGCGCTATTCAGACGCAAATTCAGTCAATACATGCATACATCGTTTCAATCATGTATTTATTGTCTTGAAAAGTGTTTATCTGAATATTATAGCGATCTCTGGCCTCTGTTAGTTCGGTTAGTTCCTGAATTGCCTATTCTTCTTTAGCAGGCATTTGTGGACTAAATGTGCACAGAGCGCCCTCCAGCTGCAAGTATGAATTGAAAACAGTATCCAGCGCTCATAGTAATGACAATAAATCCTGAATAAATATTACTCCTCTGTATAGAAAATTGACAAACATATGAGAATCCATCAATATTTCTCCAAATGTGCATGCTTTTAAGCTAAAAGCCTATATGAAATGCCATAGAGGTAACATAACTGTTCAGACACTTTGCATCACACAAATACATTATATTTTAAAGTATATAATAGAATACCATTATTTTAAATTGTAATAATATTTCACAGTATTGCTGTTTTTTCTGTATGTTTGATTTACACCATGATGAGCTTGAGACATGATCACAGAGGTTTTTTTCACAGCCTACCTGACTGAAAGAGCTCATTAATATGCAAGTCATTTCAGGTCATTATTATCTGATTCTTTTGTCTTCTCAGGTGAGAATCACCCATTATTCATGATGATTCACGCCTCCACGCATACTGTGTTTCTTGACCAAAGACGTTTTAGAAAATTTAAATCTCTCTATTGTTTTATATGAAAGAGTAGTCAGCATAATTTTTACATAATTTTGAAGCAAAAACTCTAGTCTACAACCTCCAATACCCAGAAGTCTTGTGAACACAGATTTAATATTATTTTTTTGGCCTTATTTCAGTGACTTAAGTTTTTTGTTTTTTCAATAACCACGCATAAACGTTATTCCTTCAAAAACACAAACATGTACATACATGTTCCTCACATATTACGGTAGCCTAGTTTGTGCTGAATACAGTGTAATGACACTTTTGTCATTAATATGTTTATGAACAACTGAAAAAAGCACAAATGTCAGGGCATGTTCTCCAGGCCCCAAATCAGCCTCAGACTCCAGAGGGTTAAAGGGGACCTATTATGCCAATTTTTACAAGAGGTTAAATTAGTCTCTGATGTCCGCAGAGTGCATATGTGACGTTTTAGCTCAAAATACCCCGCATATCTTTTTTTATAGCATGTTAAAATGTGCCATTTTTGTGTGCCTCTTTAAATTCAAAAGAGCTGGTGCTCCCAGCCCCCTTTCAAGAAGAGGACGGAGCTTCAAGAGCCCATGCTCCAGCATACAGACAACAACAAAACAGGACAATCTCACGCACTGAAAATGTCAGAAACTGTCATTAGCAGTGCTCAGATCGAACGATGGCCTCCCTTTCATTACTGCCATAACCAGTATTGCTCCGGAGACTATAAGCTGGATCACTGATCCATCCTTGAGTAACAAGTTTTTAGCAAAACCTGTGGTTACTTACGAGACATTACTGTCGCTACAGCTGCTCTGGCCTGGAGAAAATGACGGACAGTGTACAACTCGCTCTGCAAATGGCTTTTTCTGAGACAATGCTTATGATTTATGGGGATTTAAAAAAGGAGTGGGTGGTTTTTTACCATTATAGGGTGGTTGTGAACACACACTGCCAACACACATTTATGTTTAAACACCATGTAAAAGAGAAATTTGCATAATAGGTCCCCTTTAATCCTGCTATTAAAATATCCTAATTAAAATTAGATCCATGTTGATCGGTGGTTGAACGCTCCCTCAGGTCCACAACTAACCTATGTTCGGAAATTAAAGTGTTTAGATTTCCGAAAAACAATGTGATGCCTGGATTCCAGCAGTGAAGCGAGACTGGATGCCAACTAGGAGTTAACTAATGAGCCACATGCACACAAACACTTTAACGCAACCTTTTACTTTTGTTTTCTGTTGTAAAAGTCTGTTTCTAATCAAAAAGGAAGGCCATGGTCAATTCGTTGTGGAGGGCGAAACAATTATGGTTCAGGCTTCATGTTTGTTTTCTTAATTTCTCTAATTTCACTAGTGTCACCATAAGATTGTGTATTGGATATAACATGAAGGTAACTCACCATGACAGAAGACAGTATTTTTCCAGGAGTCTAGTTACAGTAAGAGTAAATAATGTGAGTTCATCAATAACATACCAGCCGAGTTAATCATCGGGAATAGAGCTTCTGGCGGCATGTGCCAAACACTCTTTTCATTTGTGTGTGTGTGTGTGTGTGTGTGTGTGTGTGTGCATGCATGAACTGCGGTCTGAGGATGGATTATATAATACAACAGGCGCTGGAACATGCTGATGTCTCAAAAGCTTTGCTGCAAAATACTGGCTTTCTTCTTTCTCGGATTCATTCTGAATTGATCAGTTTTGCAAACAGAAAACTCAGAAAGCAGAGAGATCTGTTTCATGAAAGAGCTACGCCACATGCACCTGACAATACAAGGTGCAGCGAACAGGAAATGTGTTTCCAATTTATTAGTCAGTGCATATGTGAAGATTTAAATCTAAACCCATGCATCTGGATATAATATACGTAAGGAAAAAAAGGGACATGTTGCTTGCTGAGTTTAGCTCTTGCATGGACTGACAGAGTGTTTATAGGTGGTTTGGCGGAAGAGGTCTGTTCTGGTCTCGAGTGAATTCTTTTAAGTGCTTCTTTTTTTTTCCATTATGCGTTTTACTCTGAGTGTATTGGATTAGTTATTAGGCTGACACCTGTGAATTTCTGAAGTGGAGCGGTCTTATTTTTTATGCGATTTTGCATATAGTGCATCCTGCACACAAACATGCTTTTTACAATGCTTTTGCAATCAGGAGTAAGGCCCCGTCCCAAATGGCACACTTCATGTGCACTTACAGTCTTGTGGACCGCATGCACGTGTCCGTTAAGTCCACAAGACCGGGTGTCCCATTTGTCATTTTAGGTTTCAGAAAGGTGCTCTAGAGCGCCCCCTTTGTGGCTAATATGCACCCCCAATGATCAATTTTGACATTAATCTGTGGTGCTATACTCACAAGGTGCAGTTGCCCTGTACATTCATATATCTTGTGTGTGAAAGTGCTCACCCATTCACTCACTCAGTTCATAGTGGAAGCTGCACAGTGTAAATAAGTGAATTCAGACACAGATAGACACTACTGCACTGTGTTACAGTCAAGTCACATTCAAAAACTGGAAATTTTATTCAAATTTCATGCGGTTTTATTTTGTGATTTGAGTTGGATATGCAAAAAACAAACAAACAAAAATCTGATTTTTGCTGCCTGTCTGAATAAATGCATAAATATATGAAACAGACAGGCACTTTTATATCTCAGGGGTTGATTTTTGTCAAAATTTAAGCAAGTTTTTGTTATAGTAAGGTCACATAGGATTCTTGACTCAATATTAAAGAACCCTTTATCTGCAAAAGTTCTATATTAGGAGAAATGTCAATACATTGTATAAAACATTCATGTTTAACGGGTCACATTTTTCTAGTGATAAAGTTTTAATTAATTAAAACTAAATCCATTCTGATGAAGTGCATTATGATGCTGTATTATAGCATGTTGCATCGCAATGCTTCATTCGCTTTGATGTGTTCATAACCTAATTATGACTCTGGACTACAAACCAGTCATAAGTCACACAGGTATATTTGTAGCAATAGCCAACAATACATTGTATGGGTCAAAATGATCAATTCTTCTTTTATGCCAAAAATCATTAGGATATTAAGTAAAGATCATGTTCCATGAAGATATTTTGTAAATTTCCTACCATAAATATATCAACAAATTTATTTTTGTGAGTGGATATGCGTAGCTAAGGACTCATTTGGACAACTTTAAAGTCAATTTTCTCAGTATTTTTATTTTTTTGCACCCTCAGATTCCAGATTTTCAAAGTTGTATCTTGGCCAAATATTGTCCTATCCTAACAAACCATACATCAATGGAAAGCTTATTTTTCAGCTTTCCAGCAGTATACTTTTAGTGAACATCCTGATGCCGCCCACTCTCCTGAGACCAACGTTCAGATGAATATGTAAATATGTGCTGCACGCTTTCCTTTCAATAACAAAATAAACACACAACAAAATTGAAAGCGGTGAGAAAACAGTAAGAGGGACCTATAATGCTCCAAGATGTAATATAAGTCTCTGGTGTCCCCAGAATGTCTGTGAAGTTTCAGTACAAAATACCCCACAGATCATTTATTATAGCTTGTCAAATTTACCCCTATTTTAGTGTGAGCAAAAACACGCCGTTTTTGTGTGTGTCCCTTTAAATGCAAATGAGCTGCTGCTCCTGGACTCCTTTCCAGAAGAGGGCGGAGCTTTAACAGCTCAACAACAACAAAGCTGGAGAATCTCACGCAGCCAAAATGAGGATTGTCAGTAACGGTGTTCAGCCTTACATTGTTCAAACCGGAGTCGACACTGATGGAGAGACTCAGGAAGAAGTTACAACTTTTAGAATGAAACTGGACGTTTCTGAATGGTTAGTGGATAAATTGATGTAGTTGCTGTGGAGTTGATTCAACTCATCCACTAGCATGTGCCGTCATGCTAATCTTTTGTGCAAATCCAGCGTTGAATTGACCCTCGTTTGTGAAGCAGTCCGGCATAAAATGACAACAACTCTTCCTCTTCTCTAAAGCAGCCCAGCATGGCCTCACCCCCTTTGTTGCGTGTTCTCTTTGGAAAACTTCATTTTCTACTATAAAGCGGCTCTCCAGTGTATTCATGTTTTCACTCGTGGATGCCCAACCTCAAGGGACTGATCAGAAGAAATTATCCGGAGAAGATTTCCACATCAAAGAAGGCGTATTATGTAATCGCCATGGACCAATGGTAGTTCGAAGGTGTTTACCAGCCATAGTGAACTCCTGAAATGAACCCAAAACGAACTTACTTTTGGCCTGATTTTGTTCGAAATGACATCACACTTTTTTCTTTTGGTAATTGTAGCAAATGGAAAATTACAAAATTACATACTTCACCTTTAATGGAGTTTATAAATGTCAACAGGGTCAAAAGTGTCCATAGAAGAATATTCATATTTAAACAGGTACAGGTCAAAGACAGAGGTTAAGACACAGTTAATAAACAAAACTGAGAGACGAGAGATCGAAAAAAAAAACAACCCGCAAACATAAGTGTGAGGAATGGCATGCATGTGTGGGAAGCGGTTTTGGCTTGAACAGTAATGATCTCAGCAAACACAGGACTGCAAAATGGCATCTGCCTCAAACGATAAACGCAGACCCCCAGGAAGAACACCTTCATTTTAAATTAAATGCCAGATTTAATGTCTCAGAGTCATCTGGGATTGATATTTAAGCTGATCTTTTTAATTTTCTAGACAAAAGGTGGTGCTACATTTACAGAAAGCATCTGAAATAGAATCAGCAATCAGTCACTCACACCGTTTCCTCCAATATCCCTCAAATTAATGTGCACATTAGAATCAGGAAGGAAGCAGGGAAGCGTGCACTTCTGACACCTGGAAATGACACGCGCTTGCAGCCTGGCAAACGAGGGGTTTCTTAAAGATGCATATTTCATGTAAATGGAAAATGCATGAGGACAAGAACCTCAGTTCAAAGTGCACGACCGCAGCATGTGCCATTTAAACCCGCTTCTGGCCTGATGTATGACGTGAAGTGAAAGTGCGTACGGCACTCTCACGAGCAGCTTGCCAAATGAGAGAATTATGAGGATAAATTCCTCAAGACTATATACAGGTTTAAGTAGTCACTGATGTAACTGAGGAAGGTCAGGGCGGGGTGACATTCCAGACGAGTGGGTGTGTGTGAGAGCTGAACCAGCTTTCTAAACTTTCACTGGGTTTGTGTGTGTGGGGATTTAAATCAGTTATTGCTGTTTTGATTGATGATCTTATTTATAGAACTTAGACAATATATTTAACTGTTATTATTTCCTCCCATATTAAAGGTGCTGTTTTCCAATATTCTAAAGGCTTTGTGTGATTCACAATTCAACCAGAGGTGAGTCTAATTATTCATTACACAGGTGTCCAGCAGACAGTTGACTATTAAAGGGTGTTAAAACCCCTTCCCATTTCATGCTGTCAGCAATGGCACCACATGGAAGAGAAATGTCACAAGACCTGAGAAAGAAAATAATTTCTTTACACCAGAAAGGTGAAGTTTGCAAGAAGATCAGCAAAGCTTTACTTATCAGTCAGAATACTGTTAAATTTTAAAAAGATGGAACTGCAACCATCTCACAGAGACGTCCACGGTCGTCCACGGAAGTTAACACCTCGACAGGAGCGTCTTCTGATGAAAAGGGTTGAAGAAAATCGGCATGCAAGTTCACTGCAGTTATCTAAAGAAGTAGAAAGCCAAACTGGGGCGACTATTTCCCGTGACACAATACGGCGTACACTGCAGAGGAACTGGCATGCATGGGTGCTGTCCATGAAAGAAGCCTCTCCTAAAGCCCAGGCACAAGAAAGCCCACCTAGAGTTTGCCAAAGATGAAGACTACTGGGACTGATGAGACCAAGATAAATATTTTTGGAACTGATGGCTTCAAAACTGTATGGCGTTGCAAAGGTGAGGAATACAAAGAAAAATGCATGGTGTCCTACAGTGAAACATGGTGGTGTCAGTGTCCTTATGTGGGGCTGCATGAGTGCTGCTGGTGTCGGGGAGCTGCATTTCATTGATGGCATCATGAATTCACAGATGTACTGCTCTATACTGAAAGAGAAGATGCTACCATCACTCCGTGCCCTTGGTCGTCGTGCACTTTTCCAACATGGCAATGATCATAAACACACATCTAAGGCCACTGTTGGATTTCTGAAGAAGAACAGGGTGAAAGTGATTCAGTGGCTCCTGATCTGAACCCAATCGAACACCTGTGGGGAATTCTGAAGAGACAAGTTGAGCTTCACTCTCCATCCAGCATCCAGCCTTTAAAAGAGCTCATTCTTGAAGAATGGAAAAAAGATAGATGTTGCAAAATGTTGTCAACCTGTTCATTCCATGCCTAGAAGACTTGGTGCTGTCATTAAAAATCATGGAGGCCATACAAAGTACTAGATGATGTAGTTTTTGTTGTGGGGTGTACTCATTTTTGCATCACCCTAATTTGAGTAAAACTGAAAAATTTGTAATCTAAGTTATATTATTAACCTTACTTTCGTGTTATAAGTTAAACGGATGTTATATAAATCTTAGTCTTGTCAACATTTTGGAAATTGTTTTTGTGTTCATTGAGATATTGTTTAAAATGTTACTTTTCAAAGGGGGTGTACTCATTTACACTGAGCACTGTATATACATACTAATATACAGTCAAACCAAAATGTATTCAGATACCTTGAACATTTCATTCATTAATACAGTTTATTCACTATAGTTTAATTATGTCAGATAACACTTAAGCAAAACATGGTCAGGTCAAAGTGTCTGAATAATTTTTGGTTCCAATTTTTTATAAATTTTACTGGTAGTCCACTGTATGAAGAATGTTTGGGTATGATATGTCACAGTTTACTTTATTTTGCTATCCTGAGCACCCACTATTAAAAATATATCAAAAATATAAAAATGTATATATATATATATATATATATATATATATATATATATATATATATATATATATATATATATATATATATAATTTATTTCAGTTCATGTTTATTTTATTTCAAGTAATGATTTTTT